>JAUIRJ010000499.1:0-15040 GCA_030555515.1 Acutogordius australiensis | reverse complement strand
AATTATCAATGTTGTAAACAACAACAAAAGTTGAAATAAAATAACATAAAATTAATTTTTTGCTCTTGTTGTGGCCTATAACATTGACATTTAAAAAATTCTGAGAGCTTTTGGACTCTTTGTAAATGTGCTATCCAGATAAAAAATATTTGTAAAAAAAATTGTCACAATGGCAATTCAAAATGATCTGATTCTGTAGGAGTATTTAAAAAAAAATTTAATTAATCATTAAAAATAAGGATTATTTATTAAGTAGTTTTTAATTTTAAACTTAAAAACTAGATTGACACATAATATTTTGAAGTATAGCATTATGTATTTTACAAATCAATAAAGCATGCAAAGTTTCCTAACAGATAATGAAAAGAAGATAATAATAGGTAATATAATCACAAACCATCATTCATTTGAATGGGATCTGCATAACATCCATCCATTTTGACGTAATCCACACCCAATTTGGCAAAAGTTATTGCATCAGTTTTAATGTAAAATTCACTTCCTGGGTAATGAGCACATGTGAATGTACCAAAATCTGCATAAATTCCAAATTTCAGACCAAGTTTATGAATCTAAAATATATATAAAAAAAGGAAAATAAAAATTATTCAATTTTACAAAGATAATTAATTGTATGAATGAACAAAGTTAAATTTAGTTAAAAGTCATTATATTACATAGTCAACCAAATATTTAAGACCATGAGAAAATCTTTGTTTATTTGCCTGTAATTCCCCATTTTCATCTCTTTCCTTTTCAGCCCAACAGTCATCTATAATAATGTATTCATACCCTGCTTTTTGGAGTCCCAATTCTACCATTTTATCAGCAGTATCAATAACAAGTTTTTCACTATAAAAATAATCCTTTTTTAGTATATAATTAAAAAAAATATTATGCCATTAAATAAATTAATTAGGTTAAAATAAAGGTTATATTTATGACAATTTGTCACTTATTACATTTATCAAATGTGTAGCATATATATTTAAAGCAACAGTTACTTTAAGCAATCATTCTTGAATATAGAGCAATCAATTGAGCATCTATAACGCTGCCAAGTCATCCAACCCATAGGCGGTGTTAAAGCTAATCCATTGTCTAAGCCTAAACTATTCTTAATATTCCGTTGCAGTAAGAAAATGTTAATAAAAATGAAAAACATGCGAGTTATAATTTTAGCACAGAAGAGGATATGTCCTAAAAGGGCTGTGGCCTATGTTTAATTCAAGAAAATTAAAACTAACGAAAATTTATTGCAGTCTTTTATAATTGTTTAGAAAAATTTGACAAAATTGACGGTAAAGGGGCGTATTTTGGATATTTTTATAGTAATTTCGTTGAGCCTATGGTAAACTATCAAAGTAAACTACTTTTAAGTCTGAACATACCCTAAAATAAAGTTGGAAATTAAAAATGTACTCATAGGCGCGTTTAAAGCTCATTTAAATTTTATAAAAATTTAAGAAAAATTGATTTAATGTTGAAAATTTTTTAGGGTTAGAATTTTTAAAGAGGCTTGTTAAAATAATTAACAGCTATATTTATATAGATTTAAGTAAGCTAAATATACTCAGAGCAACTGTTTTAAGTTTTAAAAAATATTGTAAAAAAAATGATGAATATTTTTTAATGCTTTAAAATTTTTTTGTAAATACGATTGAAAAACTTATTCTATATATACTAATATAATTTAATAAAAAAACATGAGAAAAATACATTTTAAAATTCGCTGAATTATAACATATTAATAAAATAAAAACCCACCTACTTTATATAAATTGTATAATTATTTAAATATAATTTTTTTTTATTTTTGTCCTTTTTATCTTGTATTTGGTTAACATAAAAAATCAATTTTCAATTTTTTAGAAGCAATATTTAAAACATGCGCGGCAATATAATGGATTAATATTTAAAATAAAAGTTGTTGCGGCCCCCCAAAATTTAGTGGGTCCGCCATAAATTGCTAGAGTGCGTATATGGACGGACCAGCCCTGCATTAGACTGTGGCTTTATTTGTTTTCTTAAGTAATGTTAAAAATAAAAACACAATTAATGGCTACATGCATTTTTCGTCTAAAACTTGGCGCCATTTTAGAGAGCCCGATTGTATTTATTTAGCGTGAAAGTATTTTCATCAAATCAAAGCACGCCTCATTTTAGATTTTAATGTTTAGGGCGAGTTCAGAGTTTATTCATTTTAACCAATTTAAAAAATTGTAGAAATTATTACATCAATTAACCATTTTTTTTTATTTTCCGTGTTTAAACTCATATATAGGTTTACTAAATATGGTTAAGAATTAATTCTACATTAATTTTTATAAGATTCTACCGCTTAAAAAATAAAATTGAGCCATTATTTTTTTGTTGGAAAATTTTAAACCAAAAAGAGAATGAAGATAAAAACTGAACGCGCCATTATATAAATTTTTCATTTTATGTAATAAAAGTTTACATGCGTCAGCCATAACATTTATAAAGCTCTTTAACCGCTTTAAGCTTAAGTTTATTAAAATCCCATGTTTGGCAAGATATTTTTTAAAATGCGATACCTCGAGACACATTTTTTACTTTAAAATAAAGATAACTATTATTTATAACACACATCGCAAAAATAAAACAAAACCAGATTTTAACAGTACCAAATGTCCTATTATCTTTTTAGTTAACCGTTTTTCTCTATAATATCGAACCACCGTTATAATTTTTTTACGTTTCAATTTACTTTTACTTAAAATGCACAGATCATTTTGGATATTGTGATGCAATTTTATGCTATAGATAAAATACTATGTTAATTTATCAAATAAACATTTAATATTAAAAATAAATTGGCCAAAATTTATTTCTAAACATAAGTTTCAACAACTTTAAAGAAAATGAATAACTCGGTTAATATTTGAGAGACAAAATAGTCGGTTATGACTAGATTGAGAAACAGTAAAAAAAGACACAAAATTTTATTTACCTTATGTTTGAGTCAAAATTATCCCAACCGGCTATTTGTGCAATTCAATTAAAAATTTGGCCAAAATGTCTCCTGTTGGGCAAAAAATAATTCACAAGTTTTTAATGACCGATTAGCACGGGTGCCTCACGCCGAACATAAATAAAGGCAAAATGGGTGATAGTGAGGTCCAAATAGAGGATTTTTTTTTTTAATATTCAAAGGCTTGAAAAATTTTAACGGCTGGCATACATTGAAATTCAACATCTCAGGATGCGGCCTATGATAATCCTATTTAAAAACCTAGCACTTTAAGAAAAATAATGATTGCTAATTTGTTATTTAATTACGCACGAGTCGAAAAGCCTTTATTACTTTAATTTTTCGCAACGGGCTACTATTCAATCATTAAACAAGCTTTAATTAAGACAGCTGTTCTAACTATATTTTGGATTTGCGTTGTATTGGATGTCCATTTATAACTTCCCTGCGCTATAAGATGTAATTGAGCCATCCTCACAGCTTAACTGTCCATTCCCAGAGTTGTAAATAAAAAAAATTATAGAAAGTACAATGTTATCGTGATAATTTTAAACATTTTTTATGTCCGATTTTTTTAAAACCCGTATCGCCGATGGATTTAAAAATATAAGTTCAATGTTTCCCAACTTGAATTAGTACGATGATGGGCCACCTATAGTTTTGAGTAAATTAAACTTTAAAATATCCTTGAACAGCCTCTAAATAGTCGCATATATTGTATGCTGCTATAAGGATAAAATTAAAGTTTAATTGTTCATGTTTCCCCTGTTGTTCAATTCTAAGTGAATGTCCAGCTGAAAGACGTTTTACCGGATATTATCGCGACATAATGCTGTTTACCTCTTGAATCTTAATTTCTTTACACCTCGTCGTTAATCCCATTTAAATAACAGATAATTTACAAATGGCAAAATGTCAAGAGGTAATAAACTAGAAGCTATGTTAAATAACAAATTTTGCATAAACATATCCCCACTTCACTCCCAACTCAGGTTAAAAAGGAGCTTCATCCGTAAATTTCGAGCTTGGTTATATTGTGAATTAGTATAAATGCAATCGTTTTCATTTATAGAAATTTGTCTTTCTTACAACATGTATACAGTTTTTGTTTTTCATAATATAAAGCCCTCTTTATTAATATCGTAAGTTACAATGGACGTAAACATATACTTCAAACAATCTTCGTCCTGTCGAATGAGACTAAACAGCTCGGTTTATTAATACGATTAACGGATTGCAAAATCAATTATCTAAGGATTTTTTAAAGGCGTTATAGTTAAAAAATAAGTTACACTGACTAGCCCCAATAACTTTGGGCCATATAGTATTCCATGAAATGTTACGTAATATAAAAAGCATATGATTTGTGTTGACCAAATCGATCAATCTCTAAAAAAATATAAAAAAGGCTTGCTTGTCCAAACCTTAGAAAAAAACTTAAAAGTAGGAGGGAGGAGGGGGGGCGGTTTATGTGGTTGTCAATAATCCTCATTTTAAAACCATTTATTATTTTTTACTGGTCCGGTCCTTTGTACAAAGTTCAAAATAGGGTTTCTATACTGTCGGCTTTTGGTTTTTATACCAATTAAGATTGACGGGCATGCCTTTAGGCTGACTAAATTTAAGTTAGATATACATTTATAAATATTTTTCTTTTTGATCTCATCCACACATCTGTAAAGCGATATTTTCAAGCCGTGGGTTAGTTTTGGCCCATCAAAACGTAAAATTGTAAATATTCATACAACTATTAAGGCTATAATGAACATTTGATTTGATTACGGGATTTTGAAACACTTAAAAAATAATTAATTGGCAAATTTATCAGATTAAGAATCATGCCATATAGAGGGGTTAAGGGTAGAGTTTAACTATCAGTCAAAGGTGTTTTTAACTTTGAAAATATTTTTTCTATAAAATTAATTAAATTTAAGCCCAGCCCAATAGGTTTTATGCAATTAAAATAATGCATCCTTAAAGGTAAGACGCGTTATCATTATATTATAAGAACGAATGAGCGTTCGACACCCTTACGCTCAGAAAAAAGTGTGAAAATCGCACTTTGAATTTTCGTCTATTTGCCCAGTTATAAGTAAAAGAGCCCAAGTATATTTTAATCATATTAGGCTGTCATTTCAGAAGCAAAACTTGCCTCTTCGTATTATTGTATATGGTATAATTTACAGCGGGGTTTAGAAACCAACAAGCTTAATTGTTACCTCATAATTTTAACTTGACCTTTAACTTTCAGAAACGACGTTTCCTTAAAAAGTTATATTAACATGTGCCAAAAACTCAAAAGATACGCACGGTCCTACCAACATTCATAATATGCGCTGAGGTAAAACCTGATTTAAAGTCCCATACTCCAAATCTATTTTTAAAAATTAAATTTTTTTATTAACAATGCCTTAATTAACTTTTGATCGACAGATGGAATAATTTATATATGCCTTGTAATTATTATTTTTTAAACGGGCTGAAAATATTAAATAATTATCTCTATTGTTCATGACCGTAACCAGGGGAGAAGGCGAACTTGGCGTGCGTCCTCTTTCCGGCTGTTATTTCGTGTTCACTGATTAATTTTTTAAAATTTGCCTAACTCGGTCTTTTCTCAAAGGTAATCAGGCTATTTGCCAGGTTAGTCGCCTCGTCCATATAAAATACGAGTTAATTTTTACTTTCAAAATAAAATTAGAATGGGCGTTAGAAAAAATTAATAAAAATTTTGGTTTATTATTTGTTCAATAATAAGATAGCCTTTTTAGTCAAAAATGTCGACAAGAGTAAGATTTTAGTAAGGCCGCTTCTTTTACAAGGCATTTTCACCATTTTTTAAACAAGCCTAGTTTTTTTATATATAAAAATTTCAGAATCAAAAGGTAATAAATTAGAAGTTGTATGTATTATTTTTCAATCCTTTTCCTGTTATTTCATTTCAGTTTTTCTCAGCCTCTCATAAACATTCAAAATGACTAAAAAAGCCCAAAGTGACACTTTTTAATGCTTTGTGAAACATAAAATTCACTATATATAAATAAGTTATTTAAAAATATTAGCATTTATTACAATATGCTGGATTCAATAAGATATTCAATTATTTGTATTAAATCAAATGCAAAACAAAAACGGAATAAAAGAGGGATAAATAGGCTTGGTATTGGTATAAATCATGCTTAGTTTAAACCTAATTTGAAGACCTGAGTTCAATTTTGACTGTAGAAAGGGTTTAGAAATAATTAATTAATAATTATTGCATCCTTAGCTTGACTGAACCACTCTAAGGTTTTACAAGAATTTCTGATTTATATAAGATTCAATGTTCAACAAATACTGATCGTACAAACGACCGGTAACCATTTTTATTCAGTACATTTTCACACGTTTCATTAGTTTATACTTCGTTCGGCCGTAAAAATTACGATGGGTCACAATAACACCTTATAATAAACTTGTATGTAAGCTCAAAGTAAGTTTTTATAATTTTTATTATTATTTCCAATGATCCTTCAATATTTGATTCTCAATGTCATGTAAACCAGAGATCCGCAAAAACCAAAATATGGGAGCCCGGCCCGGCCCGGGTTTAATTTTTTTACCTTTACGCCGGCCCGGCCCGGGTTCAATTTTTTTTGCCTTTACGCCGGCCCGGCCCAACCCGGTTTTTTTTTTTAAATTTTTGAGCCCGGCCCGGAAGAAAAATTTTAAGCCCGGCTAAAACCCGGGTTTAATTATTTTTATAATTTTCAATATTTATCTTAAATTTTGTTCAATTTATATAAATTAAATTTTGTACTTATATATGATGCAAACTCTATAATAAAAATGAATATACATCAAAATTTTTATTGTTAGACAATAGATTTGCCGTGCGTATTGGATCTTTCATCAACAATCTTATCTTCAATTTTTTGTTTTAGGTCCATATTGCGGGAAAATTAATTTTATCAATGAATGAAAATTATAGTGAGAAAAAAATAGGCCATTTAATCTATATTAAAAGAAAAACTTATTTACAGAGAAGTTATGCTGTAATGAAGTTTAATAAAAAATAATTTAATAAATAATTTTATATATATATTAATTTATTTAACCAACCCGGGCCGGGCCCGGCTCGGCTTAATTTTTGCGCCGGCCCGGGCGAGAAAAATTTTTTATTATGTCAGGCCCGGCCGCCCGGATGTTAATTTTTTCCAGTCAGCGCCAGCCCGGCCCGAACCCGGGCCGGCGCCGGGTTTCCGGGCTGGCTGCGGATCTCTGATGTAAACCTAACACCAACGTTTAAATTCCCCGATCTCTAAGGTAGAATTGTAAAAAAAATGGGCTGTATTTGGAAATTGAAAGAGCTTCATGTTGAGCCTTCTTAAATTCAAATATTAATGCGGAGATGATAAAAATACTAACTCGAGTAAAACTCTGAGAAAGTTTATGCGTTATCCATTCTAAATTGCCTGAAATTTGCACAATTCAGGTTCTTTGTAAAGTAGATTTCAAATTTGATAGCCTAAGTTTATTCCCTCGACTTCGTGTAAGATGTTTTAATATGCCAATATTTTTGTAAAATCAGAATTTTGATGGCCTTTAAATTTGAAATGCTAAAGGGATCGATTGCGCATCGTTTACATTAATTTTTGACAACTTGATAATATGGTGTAAACTCAAAAAAAAGGTCCGTTTTGGCAATTAAGGGAATAGTCAATATTTTTGAGGCAAAGCAATATCCGGTATACGAATTTTTAACAAGAGATAAATATAATTTTATAAATTAGCCTTATATCGCGCCTGTTTTAGGGCTCATTTATACCTGTTAAGGTAGGCAACTGTTTTATGCGTTTTTCACACTTATTTTAGAAGCTTATTGGATACTCTTGTGATAAACTTGGCCAAAATCTATGTTTTAGTTAATTTTTATGAAGAGTTGGCCTTTGACTGATAGCTAGCTCTACCCTAAACCCCGTTACAAGACCATGGCCACACCTTAATTTGATCAATTTGTCAGCAAATAAAATTTTCCAAATGTTTACGTAATTTGTCAAATGTTCCAAAGAGCAATAGTATAAATTTCTAATCTACGCTTTATTAGGGCGCATATGTATGCCTAGGTCTTAGAAATCACGCTTTTTTAATTATGATAGTACAAGCAAAAAGGTGTTAAAGTATTTACAAAGCCGCGCCTGAATTTATAGATTCAGCAAGGTAACTTTATGTTACAAGCAAAAAATTTTAACATTAATATTACCAATAAAATACAGAAGAAGTATACCCTTCATGATAATAGTTTTATCATTTTTAATTTAAAATAGTTAAAAAAAATAAGGTAAAATAAGAGAAAATTAAACCGGCCCGCCTAAATTCTATTTTTTTTAAGCCCGGCCCATCGGCCTATTTTAAATTTTAGCTGGGCCCAGCCCGATTTGGGGCGGTCCGGAAATGGGCTTTTGAGTCCCGACTTTAATCTCTCTATTTGCCCCACTCCTGAATGGCAAATTAGTTTCTTACCATTTTAATTTCCGATAAAAACGGCCTATCTTTTTAGAATTTGCCAACCCAATTAACAAATTTTGGTTACGGTTATGTTCTTATTCTTGGTTTAGTATACACAAACCCTTAAAATCATGTCCAAAAGTTAGACAAGAATTTCACAGGGCATTATTAACCCGCGAATGGTAGGGTAAGAAATTTGTAACGCAAATGCTATGATGGTGGGGTCCAAACGGACCCCAATTTTAAACCTCTATAACTTCAAGAGTTTTATAGCTATGATCTTTATTTTATTATTATTTTGAAGAGAAATACGTGCTCTTTAGACTAATATAAGTTATCATTAATGAATATTGCAAATTTTATTTGACACAAAGTAGAAAAAAATCTGAAAAATTGAAATTTTTTATTTTTACATATTACATTAAATAAATCATGTGAATGTATCAATATTAATGATCATATTATGTTTTTACGTCTAGTAGAACATATTGAGAGAGTTTCATGAAAAAAAAATATTTTGATATAAAAAATTATTTTTGGCTATTATTTTTTATAAAAACAAGATATTTTAGCGAGAAAAAAAATATTTTATACCACTATTATACTATACAAACATTTTTTTATACTTAATAATTAAAATTAATTTAAGAAACAACTAGAATATAAGGTTGCAATTATTTAAGTTTAAATTTAAATAAAGGCAATAACATGGTTTTCCACAATTGAAATTGAGAGGGTGGGGGTCCATCTGGACCCCAATTCAATTTTAAAATTCTAAACAAATTTTGTTATTAGACTTAGACCAAATTTTAATTACTTGTTTTATTTATTATATATCTAAGAAAATAGTTACAAAAATTTAGCCTATAATATATAATATTTTTGAAGATATTCTAAATTCAAGATGTGCTGGGGTTTGGACACCACAGTGCTAATCGCGGGTAAACATGACGTCTATATCGGTCGTCTTTTCGACTTTCCGCGTCAAAGACATAACAAATGAGCTTAGTCTAATGGACAAAATGGTATGCAAGAACTGTTCTTTCTTTATTTTGCTTTTTATCTTAGAGGTCAAGTGGAAAACCATTTAGTAAAAAAGTTATGATTCATATTTTGAGGTTTCCGAAACTTCACCAGAAAGACCAATGTCCTTGCAGGAATGCGTTTAATTTTCGTAAACCTTATATTGAAATTCATATGTAATGTTGAGGGGAAGGGCAAGATTAGGCCCAAATTTTAATCGATTTTATTGGGTAAACCTATATTTGATGGCTGCATAACGCAAAAAAAAGAGAAAAAGTGCCTCTTACTAAAATTTAAAAATGAATGTCGCTTGAATCTAAATTATTAACAAGTAGAGCTATTAGAGGAGGAATTTCCTAGTATGGCCCATATATTCATAATTTTTAACTCCGATTTCATAATTGATTTTTTCATAATTGATTTTTACTTTTCAATTGGTTGGGCGGGCCTGGCCAATGTCACAAGCAAAAAGTGTATCTTCGTTGCCAAGGTGCGTTATAGAAATACCTAATATCGACACATTTTAACTTATAGTTGGGATAATGATAGCTTACACGATTAAAGGATACAATTTTGTGTCTTCTTTATAAACCCGTGTTTCTTTCAATCTCATCCGAACTCAATATTTAAATATTGGCCAAATGGTAAAATTTTGCTAAATTTATATAATTTAATTCGGTGTAAAATAAACTTGCGTAATACGAGTTCATTTTACACCGAATAAGACCTGCCCCTTTTTAGTTGTTCATACCAGTGTTTAATAAAAAAGAATTCAGCCGCAGTAATTCCCTCAATTCTAGTGAATGGTGAGGAAAGAAAAAAGTGAACATGAGGGAATTCGCTTTTTCACGGGGGTGAAAAATATTCAAATGAAAAATTTTCATTTACAAAAAAATGAATATTCCTCATTTTAATAAAAAAGAACTCATTTTTTTTATTTTTTGGTAAAACGGAGTTTAGATAGTATTGATGAATCTCTTTTCTTTTTTTTTCAATATGGAATTTTTTCAAATGAGTCGGAGTGAGGTGCTCCGGGCAATTTTTGGAAAACTTAGTTTTTTTATATGGCCAAACTCATGTTTGTTATTTTTACATTTTATTATAATAATTAAAATTTTTATAAGTTTTTTAAAGAACCAAGCTTAAATTTATTAACTTTTTAATAATATTTCCTTAATTTGGTATTCTTGGGTACTAAATCCCGTTTTTAATTAATTCACACTCAAAAGCAATTATACCCAAATTTGGCAGCAGTTCCCCTTGATAATCTTAAAGTTCAAACTGATAAAACATATATGCAAAATTTTGCCTCAGGTAATTTTGGCTGCCAAAATTAGAAAACTTCAATGTATAAGCATTTGCATATTATCCAATGAATATTTGTGGGCGGTCAAATTGAATGATTGACTGGGGCTTTATACACAAGACTATTTGAAAAAATGAGTTTTTAGGCTCCTTGCAGCAATGTGAAATGTGACCAGGCCCGATTCATAGCTTTCTCCATTTATTTTATGCATTAAATTCAGGATTTAAAGAAAATTTTATATTAATTTACTTACTACCTGAATTTATACAGATATTGTAGAATTGAAACTTCTGCTTATTGGATTTATAATAAGCTTCGTTCCACACTTGTCTGCGCTATAGGCATTGCAAAGAGATAAAATAAATTTTGTGTGGTCACGCAAGATAAATGATCTATTCATATAATTAATTAACAATTTCCAATATAATTTTTTTATTACTATATTGAATATTACAATATATTGCGAAAGTAAGTTTTTTTAAGGTCCTGTCGGGATGACTCTTTCAATGTTTGAGAATATTAAAGTCGTTTTCAGGGAACGCAAACTCCAATCGCAGCTTTTTTTTTAACCGGTTGAGGTATAGTTCAGAGATCCGCAGCCGGCCCGGAAACCCGGATCCGGCCCGGCGCCGGCCCGGGTCCGGGCCGGCGCTGACTGGAAAAAATTAACATCCGGGCGGGCCGGGCCTGACATAATAAAAAATTTTTCTGGCCCGGGCCGGCGCAAAAATTAAGCCGGGCCGGGTCGGGCCTAGGCCCGGCCCGGGTTGGTTAAATAAATTAATATATAAAATTATTTATTAAATTATTTTTTATTAAACTTCATTACAGCATAACTTCTATGTAAATAAGTTTTTCTTTTAATATAGATTAAATGGCCTATTTTTTTCTCACTATAATTTTTATTCATTGATAAAATTAATTTTCCCGCAATATGGACCTAAAACAAAAAATTGAAGATTAGATTGTTGATGAAAGATCCATTACGCACGGCAAATCTATTTTATGTATATTCATAATTATAGAGTTTGCATCATATATAAGTACAAAATTTAATTTATATAAATTGAACAAAATTTAAGATAAATATTGAAAATTATAAAAATAATTAAACCCGGGTTTTAGTCGGGCTTAAAATTTTCTTCCGGGCCGGGCTCAAAAATTTAAAAAAAAACCGGGTAGGGCCGGGCCGGCGTAAAGGCAAAAAAATTGAACCCGGGCCGGGCCGGCGTAAAGGTAAAAAAATTAAACCCGGGCCGGGCTCCCAAATTTTGGTTTTTGCGGATCTCTGGTATAGTTACTAGAAACTCGTTTAAATTTTCTAAGCAAAAATTCTGCTTCTTCATTTGCCGGTGGCAAAGAAGTCACAGCCTTACTTTCTGATGGACACACCCTGGGATAAATGGTCAGTATATGATTCTAATTTTAAATAAAAAAATGAGAATTTATTATACTAAAAAAAATTACAAAAGAATAAATTGTAAAGGGAGTTAAATGCATATAGACCTTGAATTATCGCATATTTTTGCAAATATAGTAACAAGAGTATATATTAAGACTTATTTTAACTTTAAAAAGCCCAACATTAGCATCATGGCTTTTTTGTATCTATTAACATTAACAACGCAGAATTTCCAGATTTTTGCTTTTCAATTGAGTTCAGTTGGCTATTCAGCTTGTTCGGAGAAGCCATTTGAGCTCATTTGAGGAGAAAAGAAACAAAATGCATTTTTTTGAGGATTATTCATTTTTAAAATTAGGAATTTTTTTGAGGTGAGTTGCAAGAGAAAGGAATTTTTTTTTTTTTCATTTAAATTTTTTCAAATAAAGGGGGGTAAAAAATGGTAAAGAGTTGAGTTCAAAATATGGCTAATTTTGCCAAAAATTTTGAACTGTAACTCTTACAAATTATTAAACACTGGTTCATACTTCAGTAATATGTTTGTTTGTAAAATTTATTTATGACTATTTTTAATCAATTTTTATTTTCCCTTGACCGTTTTCTTTTGTAATTTGCAACTTTTAAGCAAAATAAAAAATCTGATACATATTAAAATACATAACAAAAAATTCAAACTCTAATTTAAAATTATAGAGTTATTAACTGAATACAATTTTTGCCACCTTTAAGGATAATGGCGTTGAATTTGTAGTAAAAAATGTTTGGAGCTTTTATAGGACATTAGTTAATCTTAATATCGGGCATTACATTTTCTGAGAAATTGCAGAACATGGTGTCGGTAATAATTCAATATTTTCTAAAAGACAAATTTTTCTCAAATCTTTTAATTTCACTCTCATTAATATGTAACCTAAAAAAATCATTTAACATATAAATTTGATTTTAGAGGCGCCTTAAATACAAAAAAAGTTTGGACACCTTATTTCATAGCTGGATGAGGTAAAAAAAACTTCTGGCTCCGATCGAAAAGTATTGAATCGGCCCATATTAAGGTCTGTAAAAAACACTTATTTGGAATTAAAAATCATGTGACATTTAATATAAAATTTTCTTTGATATTTCTAGTTGTCGCTAATTCCCTAATTATTGGCTGGATAGAATTCATAATTCCATGTAAGTTATTGGGGTTTAAAAAAATAAAATTTACCTGTGCTGGACAAAAAATAAAAAAAAACTATTAAACAACTTTATACCAATGCATTTAGCATATTTAACCATAAAAACTTGTTTCCCTCATAAGCTAAATGCACCATTATTTGTAAAATATGCATAATAAGCATGCTTTTTTTTAAATAGCTTATAAGCAAACTAAAACCTAGGGCTCGGCTAAAAACAAAAACAGGATGACAAACACCTAAGGTCAATAAAAAAACAAAGGCAAAAACATGTGGGCAAAAACAAATTAAACTTGTGTCAAAAATAAAAACTTTATTTTTCAATATATAAATGAAAAGGCATGAATTAATATACTTAATTGTGTAATGTATTGTTGATTATTTTTTAAAATTTGCGCAAATTTTATGAATATTTCTAGATGGAATTTTTAACCTTTTTTCCGGCATGGCAAGGTATAATGTACAAGTACACACAAAGGTTGTATATATTTTGTGTTTTTTCTATAAATTACACAGGTCAACAATTTTTTGAGAGTCATAAGTTAACTACAGAGATTAAACCTGCCATCTTAGGGAATATCAAATCCGTTTACCGTTTTTCCTAATCAAACTTAGTTTGTCAGTTATAAACATTGAAAATTTTAGAAAACAAGGTTAAAAAACCAAAAAAAAATTTAAAAGCAAAAATAAATTAAAATTTTATTTTTGCAGATTCACAGTAGTTAAACTGTTAAATTTAAACTTCAAATAATATTTTTATTAAAAACCAATATCAACAATTTTTTGAGAGTTATGAGTTAACAACAGAGATCAAACCTGCCATCTTAGGGAATATCAAATTCGTTTACCATTTTTCCTAATCAAACTTAGTTAGTCAGTTATAAACATTGAAAATTTTAGAAAAAAAGGTCAAAAAACAAAAAAAGATTCAAAAACAAAAATAAATTGAAACTTTATTTTTGCATATTCACAATAGTTAAACTGTTAAATTCAAACTTTAAATAATATTTTCATTAAAAACTGATAATATATTGTGTCGTATTTGAGTTTAAACGCGAAATATTTTGTATTATCTAAATGCCGATGTAAGAGCTTGATATATTAATAAAATTTATTTTTCATTATTTGTGATTAAAATTATAAGTTACAAGGGATTTTTATATGCAAAAATTTTAAAATTTTTCTTTTTAGGGTATATTTAGATCTGTCAATTTGGTCAAAAAAGGCCTTTTTTCGTTATAGACGGATCTAAGGAGCCAAAGACGGAAGAAACTAAGAAAAATGAAAAAGATACATGAGATTTGGCCATCATGGGGATGCATTCTTTCATGTTTTCATAAAATTCACGTTTCTAATATTGATATTTGTTGACCTGTGTAATATATCGTAAAAAGCCCATTTTTTGTTTTCTCTATAATATTTTCGAAAACTTTTGATTTTTCTTTATAATAATGATGGGTGGGTTATTTCTTAAAGCTCTTAGGAGTTTTTTTTAAGAATAGGGGCTTTTTTTAAACATGCCCCTTTTCTTTAAGCAAAAAAGGGGCTTTTCTTTTGCCATGCCCACGAGTTTGTGGGCATTTGGGGAAAAAAAACTCAAAAACTTGTTAAAAAAAAGGCTATTTAGTTTTTTTTCCCAGCCCTGATATATA
>JAUIRJ010000498.1:0-15044 GCA_030555515.1 Acutogordius australiensis | reverse complement strand
TATATAATCTTACATATGAGATCTACAAAGAACATAGCATATTTCATTGTGTAGCATATCTTCTACTATACAATTTTCAAACTCGATTTTTCTTTGCTACGCTAGATCTCGGAGATGGTTTGTAGTTGAGCGACGTGTGAGGTGTTGTTTTGTAGGGTAGGTTGAGAAGGTGTGCGGAAAGATAGTTAGGAAGCGATCGAGACTTCCGGTGGGTGTGAAAAACCGAACTTTAAAAAGTTTTTTCGAGCAGTAGCGATAAAAAAAAAATCGTTTGTCGAGAAGGTGCCTAGGAATGTCGAGTTTGTATTTTTATCCACTAGGAAGTTTTATTTTTTGTTTAAACGACGAAATTCTCTCAGCGCTTTAAATGGTAAGGTTTTATTTTGAAATTTTTTTAGGTTAATTATTATAATATTGCCCACGTTTTTGAAAAATTTCGAGATTTTATCAGCTTCCGTTACCGAGATATTTAAGGTTAAACAGGGGATTAAAATTTGAACTTTACACTCGGGATCGGTTTGACAAAAATTCTGACTACAGATTTTTTTTAAATTTTTATCGAATCATAATAGTATAGTCCTTTACCTTTTCTCAAAATTTCAGACTCTTATAGCCCATAGGAGCCGAGTTAGCGGTCCGGTACCGAAAGGGACATAAATGTACCTTTCGGAAATTTCGGTCTTAAAGAGTAGTTAAAAAATATTTTTTAAACGTCCTTATCCATAATATATGTAAGCAAGTTATGTCCTTAAAATTTATGCAAATTGAAGCTCTTCAGCTATAGCGGTGTGAAAGACCTAGGGTGCCAAACCCTGGAAATCATGTTGCTCTGTACGAATTAAATTAACACACAAGAAGGTCCCCAAAACGATCAAAATTTGTCTTATCCTATTCCTTAATGATAGTTTTATCGTGGTATAAAGTGATTGACATAGCTACTTTATTTGTTTTGCTAAGATTGGGCCATATATTTTTAGGTACAAAAATACATAAGCAGGCAATACGTAAAAGTTAAATTTTATTTATAATACATATATATTCTATTTAAAATGTTTATATTAATTTATTATATTAACCAAAGTGGTCCGGGCCCGGACCACTTTTGTTTAGTAAAATAATATTATACTGAATAATTTTACCTTAAGACAACTGTCTTAATTAAGAGGGTAAGCATATTATGTAAGATATATAAAAATTTAAGACATATGTATAAATTAATAGAAAAGCAATAATAATATTTTTTATTATTTAAAATAAAAATAAATATATGTATATATAAATTTTATTTTATTTATAGTTATAATTAAAAAAGTATATATTAAATCAATATAATATTAATAGATTTAAAAAATATTTTCTTTTTTTTTTTTGAATTTAATATTAAACATATGTTAATTATTTTTTTTTTATTCCAGATAAATACTTAACCTACAAAACCACCCAACACACCACTCAACTATATACCGTCTCCGAGATCTAGCGTAACAAAGAAAAATCGAGTTTGAAAATTAAATAGTAGATGATATAGGAATTTCAATTAAACTTAATGATATTTTTTAGGCGCAGCCGTTCGCAGTTTATAATAAAATTAACTTTATACAATTTATTTTTTTTTCCTTGTGGTATATTTATTTTTCAAAACATGACTCTTCCTCAGCTACACAACCTCATAGTAAAAAGCGACTAAGTTATTATTATGACAGTAAATTGTTTTAAACTTTAAAAGCTTTTTAGATGACGTTGGAAATTATTATTATGGGCAAGGACACCCTATGAAACCTCACAGTATAAGAATGGCCCATAATTTGATTCTTAATTATAGCCTTTATAGAAAGATGGTATATGTACCCATTATTTTAACATTTGTTTTGCAACCCTTTTGATTATATTTATTTTATTCAACTTAATTGATTTTATTAAGAGGCCCCACAAGGCATTAATGGAAGAAATTACTAAATATCATAGTGATGAATATGTCAAATTTTTGAAAGGCATTAGACCAGATAATATAAATGAGTTCTCAAAACAAATGCAAAGATGTATGTTTTTAATATTGCACCCTTCATTTTATGAATATAATATATATTTTATTTAAATTAGTCAAAGTAGGTGAAGATTATCCTGTCTTTGATGGCCTTTATAAATTTTGCCAAATATCTACTGGAGGAACAATTGGTTGCACATTTTTAATTTTTTTTAAAGAGCCTATGATTTATTCTATGTTTTAATTAATTTATTTGCTCAGATATCACTTTTTAATTAATTATATTATATGTTCTTAAATAATATTTTTATATTCAAATTTTATATTTTATTTGTTTGACTTAATTGAATTATTGAAATAAAAATATAAAATATAGGGAGCATAAATATTTTTAACATTAACCTAACCCTTATTTTTTTATTAATGAAATGAAATTTTTAATGCTTAAATGTCTTTATTTATATAAAATATTTATTTGTCCAAACCTATACACTGCAAAAGTAAAAGTTTTTGTTACTTTTTAAGTTCTGATTATTATTTGTGACCTAATAATGTTTGTTTAAACCTTAATGAATTTTAGCCAAAACCTGTTGAAATTTCAACCCCATACATTTGAAGGTATGTTTAGATTTTTGTTTTTTAACAATTAACTTAAATCATTTAGTATAAATTTTAGGCTCTTTGAGTCTTGATTTGTCGGAAAGTCATTCAGAGTTAGTTTTTGGATTTAATACTGATTTTTTTTGGGCTGTATTTGCTTTAATTTTCATTAGGAAAGTATATAGGAATAATTCTTTTCTTTTAACTTCAGATCTTTGATATGATGTATTTGCTACCAAATAGGTTTGTATTTAGGGATTTATATGTTACTATTTTAATTTATTGAATTAAATAGATTTAGTCTGAATTTGTAATTAGAATAATTAGTTATTAAAGCTTTTGGTATATTTGGATTATATCAGATTTAATTTTATTTGGAATTTAATTTTTTATACAAATTTTTTTAATTTTTATGTATATTTTAAAAAAAAATTTTTAAATATTTGATATTTTTTCAATTTTATTTGATTAATTTCAATTTTATTTAAAATTTAATTCTTTTTAAAAAAATTTTTTCATTTTTCATGAATTTTTTTTTAAATTTTAATAAATTTTTTTATTATTTCATAATTTTTATGAATTACTTTGAAAAAATTTTCAATTTTATTTGGAATTTAATTCTTTAGACAATTTTTTTTTTAATTTTTATGTATATTTTAAAAAAAACTTTTTAAATATTTGATATTTTTTCATGTTAAAAAGAACAAATAGAATCACTAAATGCAAAGGTATTATATGTCTAAAATTTTTATTTAATATACTAATATATCTTTCTATTATGAGTTTAATGTTGATATACTTGCAATGGGAATAATTTCCATCACGTTAAATTATTAATTATATCGTATTATTTTATCTTTATTATTGTTATACCTTTTGAAAGCTGAATAAATCTTTGCTCTCATTGAGCAATTTGCGGTAATACGATGGAAAATATAAATATCATGAATATATACAATATTATACATTTTATATTTTGCTATGTTTTTTATATTTTAATCAAAAATAAATATTTCAATATATCAACTAATTGTATTTTTCCTCTCAATGACCGCGGACGATTTTTACATTATGAATATTACAAAACATTTTTAGAATTTTAATATATCCACTAATTGTATTTTTGCTCTCAGTGAGCAAAATTTGCTATGAGAAAGATTTGCCTAACATTTTTTAAGTTAATAATTTGGTAATTACGAACTCCGCTAACAAGTTACAAATTATAAATATATGTTTTTTCTAATCAAATTAAATATTTAAATATATCGGCTGATCGTGTACACAGCCAATCAGTTTACTTAAAATGTCGTGTACACAGCCAATCAGTTTAATTTAAATGTCAAGTTGCCCGGGCGGAGCCGGGCCACATTGGCTAGTATACAATTAATATATTTGTATAAATTTAAATATTTGTATTACATAGCAAAAAAGCGATGGCCATGTTAAAATTTTTTATGGTTAATAGCCAAATAAAAAATTTACAAGAATGTATTTATAATATTTGTCTTTTTATAAAATAAAATGAGATTAAAATATTTAAAATTTATTAATTCATAAACTCGTCAATAAAAATATAAATAAAAATATTTTGGTAAGCTGGTTAAGATTGGAGTGACTCTACTATAAAAAGCAAAATGGCGCATGAAATATATCTTTAAAATACAGCAAATATATCCTTAACCAAATCAATTAGTTTATATATTTCATATATATCATGATGGTATATGTAAAATATTAAAGGGTGATAGTTCTTGAACCAAGAAAAGGCACAGATATTGTAAAAAATGGCGTCATTTTTATAAGAGAGTTTTGAGTACCGGTGGTTACCTTCTTCAGCTTAAAAAACAAAAAATAATAGTTACATAAGTATTGCATACATACATAAAAATATACGATATAAATATTCCCTTAAAATTAAACATTTTATAAAATAAATAGAAAGTAAAACTAATTCTCCTCTATATTTGCCATTTAATATAATTTGGTGAAATATTTTATTATGAACTAATTTATAATAATAATTCTAAAGATTTATCCTTAAAACAGATCGTATATGTAAAATAAGACATTACATTTTTATCATTAAATTGTTTTTTTTTTAAATATTTACTCAAGTAATTAAAAACATATTAATAAAAATAGTTATCCTAACTGTAATTCTTAATTACGCGAAAGATATTACATATTAGCAAGAGCATCCTTCAGCGTATGCCATGTGCAAGCAGTTCAATAAACGTAAGACAAACAAGGAAAATGTTAATAAAAATATTTATTCAAAAAGATAAATGGATTTTTAAAATTTAACTGTTAAGCAAAGAAAATAATCACCACTTAGTTTTCTATCTTTATAACGGTCAAATTAGATGAAAAATATTTTCTTTATCATAGTAAAATTTTGAATATATAATAATTAATTAACCATCTACCGTAAAAGTTTTTTTTTTAAAAATCATTTTTTTAGCGTAGTAATAGATTAATGGAATATTGTTCTCCTAACAACTATTTTATATTTAAAGTTATTAAAAAAAGATATAGAGCAACTTTTGTTTAAAGCCTATTTTAAAAAAAGATATAAAGCAACTTTTGTTTAAAGCTTATTTTAAAAATAGATATATAGCAACTTTTGTTTAAATATATTTTTAATATAAAATTAAAACATGTACAACTTTAATAACCAACAATATAAGTGAATTAAAAAATCATGTTTTGAACGACACATTGATTGGCAACCTCAATCTTGAAGGCCATTAACAAATAGTTTATATGAAATTGCAAAATAACACATTGGGCATATATATTCTAGGAGAGAGTATTATTTAATAAAAAAAATGAAGAAACATTAAGATGTTGGCTTGATTTAGTAAGAAAAGATAATTCAGTCAATTAATTATATTAAGTAATAAAACCTCTAACTGCCAAAACCAAAAGGCTTTAAAAAGCCACATCAATGTAATAGCCTTTCAAATCAGCAAAAACAATTACAAATAAACTAAAATATTTTAGAGAAATTAGTATGCTTGTTAATATCATTTTTTTTTCCTATTGAATCAATTATTAAGTGTTGCATAACTGTATATAGAGACGTGACAACCGTTTTAAACTACAATAACGAATTTTATCAATTTCTATGATTTGTTAAAAAACATTGCTTTTGTGAACTAATATTGTTCGTTACACAGGTCAACAATTATTTGAGAGTTATGAGTTAACTAGAGAGATAAAACCTGCCATCTTAGGGAATATCAAATCCGTTTACCGTCTTTCCAAATCAAACTTAGTTAGTTATAAACATTGAAAATTTTAGAAAAAAGGTCAAAAAACCAAAAAAGATTCAAAAACTAAAATAAATTGAAATTTTTTTGCATATTTACACTAGTCAAACTGTTAAATTAAAACTACAAATAATATTTTCTTAAAAACAGATAATTTATCGTTTCGTATTTAAGTTTTGGACGCGAAATATTTTATATTATCTAAATGCCGATGTAAGAGCTTGATATATTAATAAAATTTATTTTCCATTATTTGTAATAACATATACAAGGAATTTTTATATGCAAAAAAGATTTTTAAATTTTTTCTTTTTAGGGTATATTCAGATCTGTCAATTTGTTCAAAAAAGCCATTTTTCGTTATGAACGGAACCAAGGAGCCAAAAACAAAAAATATATATAAGATTAGGCCATCATGGAGATGCATTCCTTTATGTTTTCATAAAATTCACGTTTCTGGCATTAATATTTGTTGATCTGTGTTATATATTTAAAGAAAAATTCATTAAATAAATTTGTTGTAACAAAATTTACCGTTGGGCGCAAACATTATTCTTTGGTCTTACCAATACAGATTTTAACACTGAGTTTCTTAAATGTGAGACAGATAAATTTCTTAAAACAAATTAATTTAAAGAAATTTCTTTTAATAGTTGTTAGTAGCATATTGAAGTGGTGTGGAAGTCCAAAGAAGGGGAGTAAATAGTGTTGCCATTTGTATTACCAATATGGTGATAATACCTCCACGAACGAATACGCGGCAACATTAGAGGCTTCTTTTAATAGTAAACAATATGTTCACAGTTTTTTAAAATGCGAGTTAAAAGTAGTATTTTAATTTAAAGCGATTGTCAATATACAGTCATGCGACACTTAATAATTGATTCAATATAAAAAAGGATATAGTTTATTTATTTTTTTGTAACTCTTTTTGCCGCTCTTAGGCTTTTACATTGATGTGGCTTTTTAGACCCTTTCGGTTTTGGCATTTTAAAGGCTTTGTTAATTGTGAATATAATTAATTGTGAGATTTTGGCGGCAGTCAAAATAGATTTATTCTAATTTTCTCAGATAAAAATAAACCCAATTGTAACTTTGTTACATTTCATTAAGTGTCAACTATATTTTAGTTACACCTTTTTTAGCTTCAACTATTAACTATGTGAATAAATGCATTTAACTATTTTTCTAAAGTCATAGCTAATATTTTAGCAATGGTCAACATATATAAATAATTCTTTGTTGTTTTTCGGCTACAATATATCGTTTAAAAATATTTCATAGAAAACCCTAAAAATTAGTAAGGGTCTATACAAAATAAGAACAATTAATTAATTAATTTGCAGCAAAACCTTACATAAGACAACAGAATCTCTCAGAATTATACTAATCATTAATTCGTGATCGGGTAAGTAAGAGACTTGGCGACCTGTGACATTGAGAGTATAGTTGAAGTACCTTATAAATCCTAGTGGCTTACAATTAATCGTACAAATACAATCTATATATCTTTTTATATAACTATTAAGAATATTTTTTGTCTTAATAAATTAGCTTTTTTTACGATCTTGACAAATGGCGCAGTCGTTGGCTGACTCGAGTTGCGAGAGAATACCAAATATTCTGGTCAATATTTATGGTTAAAAGTCAGATTAATTATAAAAATAAGGTTTTTTTGATATTTAAATAAAATATCGTTAGGCTAAAGCGCTAATAGGCAAAATTATTTACATTGTTAATATTTCAAAATATTTGGTAAAATTTTAGGAAAAGGTGGAACTATAGACCCTTGATGTATTTTTAGGCCTTGATCAAATCATTATATAAAATCATGTTGATTATTGTCCAGCCCGAAAAACTTGTACTGGAGGAGACCCTTAGTTTGCGATTTTTACTATGGTTCTTTTTGTATTTTGAATATCTTCAAATATAATATATCTTATTGGCCAAAATTTGGTGGTTTTTCTTAAATATATAATAAACAAAACTAATTAAAAGGGTCTAAGTCTAATAATAACATTTGTTTAGAATTTAGAAATCGAATTAGGGTCCAGACCTCACATAGTAAATCAAAAAAATTACTTGAAACATCAAAGAAATTCATAAAACACCGATAAATGCCAAAAAACAAAAAAAAATTTTGTCTGAAAAGCAAAATCCTAAAACTACTTAAAATTAATTAAAAATCAACAAAGGCCAAAAAAAAATAAAATATTTTTACCTGAAAAACAAACTCTTAATCACTTAAACTTTAAAACATCAAAGAAATTCATAAAACACCGAAAAATGCTAAGAAACGAAATAAAAATTTGTGTCTGAAAAACAAAATCCCCCAAAAAATTACTTAAAATTACTTAAGACATTAGAAATTTATAAAACACCGACAAGCTTAAAAATAAAAAAAAATTTTCTAAAAAGCAAAATTTAAAAAAAATACATAAAATTACTTAAAACATCAAAAATCAAAAACACTGGCAAATGCCAAAATAAAAAATAAAAATTTATTGTCCAAAAAGCAAAATCCCAAAAAACTACAAATTCTTAAAACACCGAAAAATGGCAAAAAAATGAAAAAAAAATTTGTCTGAAAAGCAAAATTCCAAAAAAACTACTTAAAACATTAATGAGATCCATAAAACACCGACAAAAGCCAAAAAACGAAAAAAAAATTATTTGTCTAAAAAATCCCAAAATGAAATTAGAAAAAACAAGTTTTCCACTAAAAAGATGATATTTTTTAAGGATTTTGCTTTTGGGGATTTTGCTTTTTGGGATTTTCATTTTGAGATTTTGCTTTTCAGACCCACCCCCTCAATGTTATTCTGCGTGCAAATTTTTTTCGTCAAAACTTTTTTTTATCCGCAGCCATTGACAAGATTAATTTAGTATAATATAAAAAAATTAAAAATAACATTTTTCAGATTTTTTCTACTTTTTTTTAAATAAAATTTACAATACACATTAATAATAACAAATATTAATTTATAACACAGGTCAACAATTTTTTTTAGAGTCATGAGTTAACTACAGAGATTAAACCTGTCATCTTAGGAAATATCAAACCCGTTTACCGTTTTTCCTAATAAAACTTAGTTAGTCAGTTATAAACATTAAAAATTATATGAAAAAAAGGTAAAAACCAAAATTCATAAACAAAAATCAATTAAAATTTTATTTTTGCATATTCACTCAAATTAAACTACATTCAAACTTCAAATAATATTTTCATTAAAAATCGATAATATATCGTGTCGTATTTAAGTTTGGACACGAAATATTTTGTATTACTTAAATGCCGATGTAAGAGCTTGATATACTAATAAAATTTATTTCTCATCATTGGTGATTATATATATAAGTTACAAGAGATTTTTTTGCAAAAAAAAATATTAAATTTTTTCTTTTTAGAATGTATTTAGATCTGTCAATTTGATCGGCCATTTTTCGTTATAGATAGATCTAAGGAGCCAAAGACGTAAGAAACTAAGGAAAACAAAAAATATATATGAGATTAGGCTATTATGAGAATGATTTCTTTTATAATTATTAAAGCTCACGTTTCTGACTTTGATATGTGTTGACCTGTGTAATTAAAGAGAAGGTATTTTTCTTTAAAATAATATAAAAATCAAGTTCATAGCTTAAAAATTTAGGTTATAGAGGTTTGAAATGGGTCCGTAAGGATCCCACTGTTGCATTCGCGTTACAAATATCTCACCCTTGCATTTTCGGATTAAATATATTTTAAATTAAAATACAATCAACAATATTATTTTTTCAGTTTTATAATTCAATACATACTATTGTTCCCTAAAGTAGGTCTTTATATTAATAAAACTTGATGCTCGTTGTTGGCACGTTTAGTATATTTAATTAGAATTATATAAAGTATATTTTACATTTCGGGCTCCAATATGTAGTCATCCCACGGTCAGCTAATATGTAAAATGGACCAATTAATGTTAAGGGCTAAACAAACAACGTTAATAGTCAGGCTGTCAAAACCCAACCAGTCAAAAAGGACATTAGCTATAAATGTTTTACGGATTTCAATGTTGAAAACCATGTTATTTCCTCTATTTAAATTAAAACTTACAATTGCAACCTTATCTTTTATTTTTTTTAATAACTTTAATTATTAAATATATAAAATGTTTATATTGTATACTAATAATATAAATTATTCTTTTTCTCTTCAAAACATAGAGTTTTGTAAATATAAGCCAAAAATGATTTTTTTAATCAAAATAATTTATTTTCATGAAACTTCTTAATGTGTTCTCTAAAAGTAAAAGTAGATAATTAATAATATTGATACATTTAATTTATCGACATGATTTATCTAGGATAATTGGCAAAATTTAAATTTCAATTTTTCAGGTTTTTTCTACTTTGTGTCAAATAAAATTTGCAATATAATGATAACATATATTAGACTACTTAAGAGCACGTGTTTCTCTTCAAAATAAAAAAAAATAAAAACATAGCTGGTCAATTCCACCTCAAATCGACAAACTTTTTCCCTTGAAGTCTCAGTTTTGGCTGAAATTTGGTACAATGGTAGGGTCCTAGGGTGCTGATAAAATCCTAAATTTTTGACCGGAAGTGATTTTTGACCGAGATATGAGCAAAAATATTTTTTATTTTTTTGCAAAAAAAAAATTTGAGGCAACTTTGCGCGCATGTATCATCAAAAGTATTGTAGCTAGAGTCATAATTTTTTTTTATTTTGAAGATCGTAATAAGGGCTACCTTAGATGCAAAAAATATTTAAAAAAATTTTTTTTTAAGTTACCAAAAAATTAAAGTCAAGTTTAGACACAAATAGCTCAAAAAACATATCTTTGAATTTTCTGAAAAATTTATATAATATGGCCCTTAATAATGTTAATAAATATATGATTTAAAGTTTGGGACCGGCATGACTTTTTACAAAATTTGAAAAAATTAATTTTTCTCACTAATTTTGGGACACATTTATGCCCTTTGCACTATATTAGAATATGCCAATGTGCTAAATTAGACAGTATTCAAAAAGCAGGACATATGGGCAATTATGTTAGACCATAATAGTTTGATTTAATTAATTACTACCATTATTAAATTTACAATGAAAAAGTGAACCTTTAAACCGAAAAAAGTGAAAATTTTGCCTGTTTTCAAAATCGACTTTCTGGTAAACCAGCCAACCTTTTTTTAATATTTAACATTTATTTTATAGATAAAATATTGCTTAATAACATATAATAGCCCCACCTTTTTTCACTCGATTTTGACGCTTCTACAATAAAAATACCTAAATTTGCCAAAAAACAGCAAATTTTCAGGTGTCAAAAAACTAACGCAGATTGTATTCGTCTGTGCAAGCTTATTTTTTTATTATTTTGGCAAAATTATCTAAAAATATCTAGAACCTATATAATCAGTCATATTTTGCCTGTTAAAGTGTTAAAAAAATAGTATATATGTTATGTATAGAAAATCTTAAAAGAACTAGATAGGTAAATTATAAAAAAATTTGATTATTAAATCATTTCATTATTTTTATTAAATTTGTAATTTAATGTATTTATTAAAACACATTTTTGTGTTAAAACTCGTAAGGAACACATTTAGTTATAAAAAACTTTAGGTCAATGCCCAAATCTATATGCCCATAGAATCAAGTAACAGTAATATTTCCTCTTTCTTTAATAGGTTTAGTGCGTCTATATTATAAAACTAAAATGTAATTGGAATTTAATTTGTTGGTTTTTAAACTTTATTAAGGTCAGTTAAATATATATGGTGTTCCTGGCTCTAAATAGCCTTTTAAAAACTTATTTGGCATTTGTAAAAATTAGTAAAAAAGACTGAATGTCTATATTTTGTTTATATTAAATTGGGTCTAATATTTAGTCTTAAAATTCATCATTGAAGCTAATTCTGCCCGTTATAATCATTTAAGGTTGTTTAACCCTAAAATTGACTTTTTTTATGTAGTTATAATATCAAAAAACCATATCACTATGTTTCATAAAATAATTGACTTTTTACGTTTATTTTAAGTTTGTTGATAATCATAAAAAAAGAAAATCTGTTAAATCATAATATTCTAAATAGGCCAAATATATTCTATTTTACTTATTTTTGTCAGATTTAACGTTGTTGAGGCTGTTTTATTCAAAAACTATTAATTAATAGAAAAAAATTAATTTTTACAAGTTTTTTTAACCTTATTATTTTTTCTAAAATCCTCTTAAATTTTTTTTTATCCAATAAATTTAACAAATTTTTTGAATTTTGCCGAGGATAAATATTGAGAATTATGTACATATTCTAATATTTGTTCATCAAACTAAAAATGACTAGTACAAGTTAACATATATTAGCATAAAAATTTTAAGTTTTTATTTTTTACACCTTAAAATTTCAAAAAACCTGGCAAACTTTGGTTTTTATTTCATAAAGAGCTATGGGTACGTTAAAAAATGTTGGGGGAAATATATGTTATATAGTGATGTTTTATGTATAAAATGCAGTTTTAAATTTTCAAATTGGTTTGGTAGTGACCCAGAAAGTCGGCTTAGAAGATAGGAGCAAAATACTGAAAATTACCAATTTTTTTGTTCTAAAGTTCCCCCTTTCTTTCCAAAATTGACAATAGTTTGAATCAAATTAATAAAACTGTTATAGCCTAACATATTTGCCCCTATGTCTAACTTCTTATATATAAACAAATTTGGCACTTTTAAATATTTTAATATAATACAGGGAGCAAATTTTTGTCTAAAGTCTAGTCGGTCCCATACTTTTGAGTTCACATATAAATAATGAATACTAAGGACTGTATTTTAGCAATTTTTTAAGTAATTCAAAAATACGTTTTTTTAGTTATATCAAATTGAATGTTCTTTACAAAATTGTAAATTTCAAAAAAATAATTTTAAAATAATAAACACATGCAAGATAGCCCTTATTGTCCTCTTCAAAATAAAAAAAAAATTAAGTCTCTAGCTATAATACTTTTTGACTTATAACCTCGCAAAGCTGCATCAAATGTGAAAATTCACCTTGCATTTTTTTTTCTTTTGCCCCTATCTTCGTCAAAAATCACTTCCGGTCAAAAAAAATTTCCAGATTATGAGATACCCTTAGATACTACCTCCATGCAAAATTTTAGCCAAATCAAAAGGGGTACCCTTCCCGGACTTGCTGGATTGAGGTGGAATTGACCAGCTTTAAAACCCGAAGTTATAACAGTTTAAAATTGGGGTTCGTATGAACTTCACCATAGTATTCGCGTTACAAATTTCTCACCCTACCATTCGCTGGTTAGACAATAATTTATTTTAGTGATTCCGCTTAATAAACCTTTTATTATGTTTTTTAAAACACACTAAAATTAACTGTTTAGCACACTTTTTTTAAAATCTATTTTAAATAGCATATAGTTTTGTAGAATAAAATTTTACCTCCTGTGGTACATTAGAGGGTTGCGTAAAAAAAAATTTTGACATATTATTTTTGGCTATATTTACCGTAAAAACTAGATATTTTAAAGAGAAACATAATAATTTATATTATTATTATACAATGCAAACATTTTGTGTACCTACTAATTAAAAATTATTTTAAAAAAATATTTATATAATAAGGTTGTAATTATTTAAGTTTAAATTTAAATAGAGTCAACAACATGGTTTTCAACATTGAAATTGAGAGGGTGGAGTTCATATGGACCCCGATTCAATTTCTAAATTTTAAACAAATTTTTTTGTAAAATTAGTCCAAATTTTGATTACTCGTTTTGTTTATTGTATATTTAAGAAAAAAAAGTTATTAAAATTTACAATAATATAAAATATTTATTTAAAGATATTCAAAATTCAGAATGTGCTGTCGTCCGCATGGACTCCTTAGTGCTAGCGGGTTAAATATACAAAATGTATATATGTATAGTAAAAAATTTAGTTTTTTTAATAACCAAAAATTACTTCACAATATTTTTTTTTCATGAAATTTTCTAAATTGTTCTATAACTAAAAACACGATTTTAACAATAATATTGCTATAATTAATTTTTTAACATGATTAATTTTATGTAATATGGAAAAATAAATATTTTTAATTTTTCAAATTTTTTTCTACTTTGTGTCAAATAAAATTTGCAATATTTATTATTAATTGTTGGTAATTGATCTGGTTAACCTTTTTAATAAACCTTAGAGGTATATTGAATATATTTAGCTTTGCTGATAATTGATTTAATTGACCTTGTTTATAATTGAGTATTTTAGATTTCAAATGGTAACATTTATTATCCATGATATATTTAGTCCTGCGGTCAATAAATGTCCTTGACTAAATATATATAAACCGAATTAGAATTATATTCAGAGATATAATATAACATAATAAATATATTTATATTAAATTCAATATTTGGCTAGACGACACGCGCCGATGTTTTCAGAAAAAGCATTTTATATGCTTATATTAAATTTGGCAACTTTTTAAAAATTTGCGTTTTATTTTAAAATTTTTTTTTTAAATTTTAAAAATTTCACGAAAATAAAAACTCACTTTGCACGTGCCCTATCACAAAAGGTCTAACATAGCCCAAGATTAATCAAACCTTGATATAAATCGGGCCCATTTTTTTTTTTAAAACTTGTTGAAGTAGCCGCCAGCTGTAAAAAGCATAATTTTGGATTTGGGCACATCTATTGTAATTGATTTTCTGACGAAAATTCTAAAAAGTTTATTTTTAAGAATATTTTTTAAATTTTTTAAAAAGTATTTTATGCGCATAAACAAAAAAAACTTGAAAAGATTGCTTAAAATAAAAATTTTACGAAAATAAAAACTCACTTTGCACCTGCCCTTTAGGGTAATTATAATTTTTTGAAATAAAAAAAAACTAAAGTGTTTAAGCTATAATCAAGAATATAAAACTTTTGTTTATAATATGTATCTTTTTAATTACTTTTTGGGTGTGTCATAAAATTTTTGAAAATTAAAATTGAACTTAGATAAAAAATGGACTTTTTTCAGCTCTGCTAGCTGCAGCCTAAAACGTCCAAGAATGCAATACATACAATGTCTTGATAATTATATTATTGCCTTTTTTAACCCCCTTTAAATATAAGCTTTTTGTGATGTTATTTTCAAATCTTTAAAATATTATAGTATATAAGATATCTTGA
>JAUIRJ010000497.1:0-15067 GCA_030555515.1 Acutogordius australiensis | reverse complement strand
ATTTGAAAGTTTGGTAGGTACCAGGCCCGATTCTAGCTTTTCCATTTTAGGGGGGCAAAAAAAACTCGTGGGGGGGGCAGAAAAAATTTTTTTGCCGCCTTCGGCGGCAAAATTGGCCGTGACCTTCGGTCACGGCAAAAAATATACATGTACAACAATAGACTCCATGTTCAAAATTTTTTTAACAAATTAATAGTAATTTATTATATTCATAAAATTAAAAAAAATGATTGCGCTTATAATTTGGATATGTGAGTTAAAATTTATTGTTTTCACTAATATCAATTGCTTAAAAAGATATGAGATTTGGAAATTAATTTTAAGTATATTTTTATCATTTGGTATCAATGCGCATGAAAATTATAAATATGATATATATGAATGATAAAAATGAATCACATAAAACTTTAGATTTTAGAAAATGAATAGTAAAATAAGATTGATTTTCATGAAAACAAATTGTATAAGTATGCTAATTTGGAAGAATATATATGAAAAAAAACTGGTTATATATAACTAGTAATTAATATTAGGGTAAAAAATTAAATAAAACATAAACATAAACGTTAAATGCGCATAAAAAAATTGCAACCATGTCTTAAAATAGTAAATAATTAGCTGATTATGAGCAGTGTTTTTTATTAATTTAACAATTTTATGCTAACGGTTGTTTTGATTAAATTATAAAATTCATCAAAATTCAACGCCCCAGTATATGATTTTTCGTGTCCTAGAAGAACCAAATCACCTTTACGCAGGTCACTATTTAACAGCTAGAAGTTATCATCTTTTTTATAGAAGAAAATGTGGCCTCACAACTTGACGTTGATGAGCCAATTAACAAACTTAGGAAAATTGTTAAAAAGATTAGAAAACGCATCTTTGTAATCATATAAAAATTTAACAAAATCATTAGTAACACATTCTTTGTAATTATTAAGTAACTCATTAAAAAATTTTCGGCTACGTCAATTTCTTTAGATATTTTTATCAATGTTACTTATTTTTAAAAGAGGCTTTAATTTACTTATATCTAAAATAAAGGCTAATCAAATTTATAAAGGGAATCTAAAGATTTTAAATAACTATTATCGGTAAATGATTATCAAAAGAATCAATATATAAATCAATAATATTAATACTTTTTACTTTATCATTAATATTTAAAATATTTTTAAATGAGTAGAAAATAAATGAAAATCAGAAAAATCTTTAGGTTTAGTTTTTCTTTTATCCATAGATAAATTATTGTCATTTAAAAAAGTATTAATATCAAAACAATTTTTGAATAAATCTTCAGATGTATTTTTATTTCTTAATTGTTTAATTTCTAACAAACAATGGTGTTTTAAATCAGAAGTTTAGAAACATAAATCGTTCTGCAAATTGATCTATAATTATTTTTAATAAATAAAATAATTCTTTAATTAAATAAACAAAAATAAATAGATGATTATAAATATGGTCAAAAAACCCCGATTCGGCCCTGTGACCTGAAGATATAAAAGTTTTTTTTTTAATTTTTAAAAGAATATTAAATATCTTTGTGTAATTTAAAAAAAAATGACACCACCGATGGGGAAACAGCCTGGGTTTGGTTACGCATTCCCTAACTTCCTTGATTGCATCATGTTGAAAAAATTATGAAGGGAAGAAAAAATTAAAAAAATTTTTTCCTTCACTTAAAATTTCAAGAAAATCTTTTACAATAAGATGCAATCGGTGGTTCAAGCATTGAATATATGGGACATGGTCTCCAGCTATTTTGCTTAGAAATACTTGAACACCACCTTTTCCCCCTCGCCCCATCGTAGCATTGTGCGATCAGGTTCTTTGGTTCTAGATAACAAAAGATTGATGACAATTGAGAAAATTTCTTAGGCATCATATTTATGAATTGCTTTCACAAATATAAAGCTTTTTGTAAAATCAAATTTTTCTATATATTTTTGTGTTAGTTTGATCTCTCTTGCGGATGAGAAGTATTAATGAATAAAAACACTTTAAAAAAAAGTAAATATTTTTAAGATAATATTTTTAGATATTTTTGACAAATCTAATTATATTATATATAAGAAATAAAATTACTATGTATTTTTGGGGGGGGGGGGGGGAGGGGAATCAATTTTTGGGGGGGGGGCAAACATAAAATTACTATGTATTTTTGGGGGGGCAAATTCAATTATTTTTGGGGGGCAATCAAAAACTTTTGGGGGGGCACTGCCCCCCCAAAAGGGGTCTAGAATCGTGCCTGGTAGGTACTATTTAATAGACATTAATTACTATAAATTATTATGTATAAAAGATTTTATGTCTGGATATTAATTTGAAATTAATTAAAGATAAGGTGACAAAAAACTCATATTTATTTGACATATTTTGACTTCCTGACATATTTATACTCCCTCCCAGGAAGTCTAAATATGTCAAAAAAATCTTTCTGACACCTATTTACATAATATACATTATGCATTTTAATATAATAACTTGGCCGGAATAACTTTATAAACGGACTACACCATATTCCAAATTAATTTTTTTTTTGCAAAAGCTCATTAATGTTGAACCAGTAAACACTTAAGTTTCGTGATGCAATTATAACGATGGAGAAACGTTTGTTGCCTAGAATATATTTTAAACCAAAAACTATTTTTTAGTTTGTAGAAACTTTTACCTTAATAAAATATTTTTTGGTTTATGACTACCCATAAATTATTTTAATTAGGTATATAAAATATTATTATAATGCAAAGCACCGAGCATTATTTGAGTTTGGTGTTATTTTTGACATGGGCCTGTGCCAATTTTCAAATACTGCCTTTATATTCCTCAAATTTATTATATTTTCCCCCATTTTGCTCACACCTCCCATATAACTTTTAAATTTGGTTAAATTTTTGATTAGGGCGCGTTCAAAGTTCATTCGTTTTTACAAAAAGTTTTAATTCTAAAAACATAAAATTTTAAAATATGAGTTACATCAAAAATTATTAACTTTTGTTTTTACATTACTTTCCAGAACTCAGAGCAGTTGCTCTTGGTGTATTTAGAAGTCTTCTTGATAAATTATTATTCAAATGTATATAAATGCTGATAATCTCAACATGACTCTTAAAAAAAATATGACCCAAAAAGTTTTTAAAATAAAACATGAATAAATTTTTAATGCGCCCTTTAAAAATTAAAAAAAAATTTTTTGGCATAAGGGGTGCAAAGTGAGTTTTTATATTCGCGAAATTTTGAAAATTGTAAAAAATTCAGAAAAAGCATTTTATGTGCATATATTAAATTTGGCAACTTTTTAAAAATTTGCGTTTTATTACAAAATTTTTTTTCCCAAAATTTTTAAAATTTTACGAAAATAAAAATTCACTTTGCACGTGCCCTAATACAATAAATTTCATATCTATATAAGGAGGAGTTAACACACTTATGTAAAAATTCTAAGATAAGATTCGCTGATTAAATTAGTTATGCTCGAAAAAATAACGGGACATTCATGCGACTAATACATAATGCGGTTTTGCTTAAAAACTACTTTGAATTAAAAGTTTGCGTTGTCAGGAAATTTATGTAAGTACAAGCGGATCGATATCTAACACAAACACTCAGATAATTTTATTTTTGGTCAAGTTAATAAAAAAAAATTATGGTGAAAGTTCATTAAAATTTTGTAAAATTCGATAGTAGTGATATTTAAACTAATAGAGACTTTTTACTAAATTAAATAAGTTACTTTGGGAGCGCGTTTATACTTGAGTTTTGCACATAAATAAAAATAAAAATTATGTCAAGAGGAATTAATTTTTATAAGCTTATTTGTACGATTTAAAATAATTTTATATAATTTTGTGTTAACTTTAAAAAAATATTTATTAAGCTTAAACGTGCCTTAAGCTAGAGGTAAATGACTTGAATTTTTTTCTATTGAAAGTCAAAACACGATGACAGTAAGTAACTCATCTAGGTGTAAAATTGTATTTAAAATTAAAGATTAAAAGTCAACATAGATTTCAAAAATAAAATTAGCTAAAAGCTGTTACATTAGGCATTAATATTTGCTCCTTCATGGGTTTTTAACAACAGGTATTTTCCATTAATGTAAAAAAAATTAATGGACATTTTCCGGATAAATGCAACAGTCAAAAAAAAGTTGTAGGATATATCCATTAAATAGGTAAAAACGGTGATATAACTCACTTGAAATTTAAAAAAAAAACTCAACAGAATTAACCGGATTATAAAAATAAGATATTTATTTAATGTCCAATTTTTTCCTTTGAGACCACAGATGATGGCCATTATTTTTGTTTTACGGCATTTTTTTTCTACCAAATTTTAAAATTACGCGAATCAAACCGAGCTAAAAAATTTTAATTGGGCTGGGGCTATTATACAACCCATTGAGAGTTTATGTTTAACAAAAATGTAGAAATTGTAAAATTTATTTTTGCGAATTTTCAAATAGTGGCCAATCTTTAATTGGCGTTCAAAATACTTTTTCTAAAACAAAAAACTCTAACCACGGTTTGGAATTTAAAATAAATAAATTTTGTGTAAGATTGGAACCTCTAACGCACCCTAAAGTATGAATTTATTGGGCTTTGGACACGCGTGCCAAATTTATCATGAAATTTAAGCGGGCGAAAGTTTTTATATTTAACTATGCATACATTTTTAAAATGTTGAAATTCTTTTTCCTGCACGCATCATTTCATTGGTACCTTAAAATAAAAAAAGTTTAGTAAATTTTAATTTTTTTTTTCTTTTTTTTAATTAAAAAACGCATTAACTAAACGTTAATTTAACGCATTAAAACAAAAATTTTGGTGAAACTTTATTTGTTTTTTCCCCAAACATTTATTCATTTATAAAGAATATTTATTTTTTAACTTGCAGCAAAGCCATTAAAACATATTAAAAATGATGTATATATTATTTTATCAATATTCTAGTTTTTGACCCCTAAGAAAAGTATCAAAATAAATTTGCCCTCTTGGCACAATCACACAAGAAAACATGACGACTTTAGAAAAACGTCAAAAAGATTTCTAATGGGGGCAATGCTTTTACTATTACAATAATACAATGTCGCTACAATTGTTTATATGTCCTATAAAAAATCAAAAAGTCTATCAAACTTGCTTGATGCTTATAAAGTTAATAAAACAACTTAATTTTTTCTAAAAGTATATCCTTAAATTTAATGGACATGGGAGCAGGCTTTATGGTTATATCAGAATGGGAGTGAGATTTAACGATTTAAAAATCTTGGACGAATAAAAAAAACAATAAAAAACACAAATCAACCTTTAGATTTTGGACCAAAAATTATTATTATTATTATTATTAAAGCAAAGATAGTTTCAGAGATTCGATAAATTTTCGTATAGAGGGGTAGGAGCAGAGTAATAAAAAAAATGTTAAAAGTTTGGTGAAAGTGTGAAAAAGGCGCAAGTAAGAGATAAAAATTAGAAAAATCATGACTTTAACAACATTAATATTCAAGTAAAAAAAAACATCAGTGATCTGTGCTTAAAGGCCAAATTAACAATCGAATGAGGACAGATAAAAGTTTTTAGATGATACAAACATTTCAGTATAAATCTCAGATCTAAATTACTTTATAATTGTTTCCTCAAAAACTCATGATGAAGTAAATTATGGCATTTTCTTGTTAGAACGCAAACAAAACGCGCGCTATTTCTTCAATAGTGGCCAACATGCCCTTCTTTAGGTGATTTATTCTAAAAAAAACATTTTTCATTTTAGAAAAAGTGTTTTATTTGTATAAAAATTAGAAATTCTTTAATTAAAAATAATTGTTCGTAAAAAAAATTTACAAAAATAAAAACCTAAACAGGGTTTTTTGCATGAAATCTAATTTTGGTTGCACAAAGCGATATTTTGTTTTTTAATATAGAATATAAAGTCTCTCAACTTTAAGATTACATAGGCATTAGGAGGCTAAGGCCAAACTAGCCTAAGAGTGTGCGAATCTCGGTCTATAAGGCCACGTTCAAGGTGAATTCTTATTTTTGTAAAATTTAAATATAAAAATTTACAAAATTTTACAATTTTTTTTCATAATTATTTTAGAAAAATCATTTTTATGTTACAGAATTTAGAAATTTTTTTAAAAAAAAGGCGTTTGTTACCAAAGTTTTTTTTGAATGTGATTTATTGTATTCGCGAAACTAGTTATTGAGAAAATCGTAATGGAGAATTACGTGTTTTTAGTAATACTACGTCGATCCATTAGGCTGGGGCTATATTACAGTTTAGGGTTAATTTAGGGAAGTGTTTGGTGAACGTTATTTTAAATTTAGAATTATTAAATGAGTATGAGTTAGAGCTAAGGTTAATGTCAGATCAAAAATTATTATAGCTCGTGAGCCAACATAATCATACAGACAGTTTACAGAGGTTGATTTCTGACAGAAGTTTATGTCACCCTGAGGGTTGGGCCATTTTTGCAAAGACCTAACGACCTTTTTTACATTAGTTCGAATTAAAATAGGGCTTGAAACAATATTATTAATCAATGTAAGGCTTTAAGTTTAAATCTTTTTGCGTTGTACATGGATATTGGAAAAATATTTGTTTTAGATTTAAAAAAAAAATTTATGTAAAAAGGTTGGTGGGAAATCTTAGGTAAATCAATTCATAAGCTATACTTGGGATGCGATTGATAGCACGTAAAGGACGGAGTACTCGAATGGTTCGTATGGCTGAGAGATTTATACTGTCTGAATTCGACATGTATTCGACACATCTTCATATTAAAATGAATATTATTAAAATTTTAAATATTTATATATTTGGACAATTAAAAATAAAATATAAAATAGCCAAAATGAGCCATAATAAACAAATGCACGACGTGCAATAAATATTTTGTAAAAATAAAAATTGTTTTATTATTTAAGAGTCATTCATTATATGACCATATTATTTTTTAATTAATTATTTTCTATATATCTAAATAGAAAATATTTTTTAAACTAAAAGAGGGAAAAGCATATTTTTTTTTAGAAAAAGGCATAAAGAATTTTAAATAAGTCTAACATGTATTATGTGACGAGATAAAAATATTTAACCAGCCATTTTTTTGCTTTCGAATTTCTTTTATGCAAATTTAGACTTAAAAAACAGCAAATTGTGAAAAAAAAATTAAAATTTTTGATAAAATTGATTTAATATGTTTTTACAGATTTAAGTAGGACCATGTTAATGCGCGTTTTATATTATGTTTTTTTATTTTCATATTAATTTTTTTTAATTTGTTATATCAGCAAAAGTAATTTTTGTTAAAATATGTTAGTATGAATTTTAACAAAATATTTGTCTTTTTTTTTTAAAAAAGTTTTACAAAAAATAATATAACGTACGACTAGCTTTTTGCTCCACGAGTTAATTTTTGTGTAACTGCGAAACCTTAAGATTCCTTTTTTGCAATTTTTTTGCAAGTTTTTTTTAATATGATGGTTTCAAACTTCATTTATATATTAAAAATTTTTAAATTTTCTAAATGGTCTGATGTTGAAAAAAATTTCAGGATTTAAAATTATTTAAAATTAGCTATAAATTTATTAAGATTTTTAAACTTAGGGCAACTATTCCGAATGCTAAAACAATGTAAAAACATCTATATTTTAAGAATTTTAAATTTTCAAGATTTTAATTTTTTTTTTAAAACGAATAAAGTCTGTCGTCATTATTAAAACCCCCCAAAAAATATATATTAATATCAAACAAAATTCGTATAAAGGTGCGGTCAATTTTTTTGAATTTAAATTTAATTTAAATTATTAAATTTTTTAAAACCATTTATTTTATAAATAATAATTTTAGCCCTAATATTTAGGGTTGGCAACTTTTTGTAATAATGCGTTTTATGTCAAAAGTAAAATTAACAATTTTTTTTTAAATTTTGATTATTGAATAACTGATTGAACTCAGCTGTGCCCTTATAAAAAAACATTTTCAATGTTGAAAATAAAAATTTTTAAAATTGTAAAAAAATTATAACCCAAGATTGAACGCACCCTAATATATATTTTAAAAAAATCTTACTACCCGGCAACGACGATAAAAAAATCCAATCTGTTCCAGCTCTCAGCCAAGTATGTGTTTTTCCCGTAGACGCCTAGGGCGCACATCTTTACTAGCATTTCGACGGCGAAAAAGAGGAAAATGAAGTGATCAAAGTATTGCAAGATTTGGCATCTCCGGCTTTCGCAGACGGAATCAATGCAAGGTTGGTACATGCCCAGAGTAATGCAATTTAATATAATTACCATCATGCTAATTTTTTCAAACCACGTATATTGTTAAATATAGGGCAAAATTTTTGGAGTTAAGGAAGGTTTCATAGACAAACATATAATAATATTTGGTGAAATAAAAATTGAATCAATTTATTATAATAATTACACAGGACAACAAATGAGAGTTATGAGCTAACAACCAAGATCAAACCTGCCATCTTAAAGATTTTCAAATCCGTTCACCTTTTTTCTAACTTAGTAGGTCAGCTATAAATATTGAAAATTTTAGAAAAAATGTCAAAAAAAACAATAAATTAAAAAAACAAAAATAAATTGAATTAATTTTGCATATTTGTAACAGCTAAACTGTTAAATTAACTTAAAATGATATTTTTATTAAAACCCGATAATATATCGTGTCGTATAAAAGTTGGGACGCGAAATTTTTTGTATTATCTAAATGCTATTGTATGAGCTTAACATAAAAAATAATTTTATTTTTCATTAGATGATAAATATAAGTAACAAGGGATTTTTATATGAAAAAAAAAGATTTTTGAATTTTTCCTTTTCAAGATATTTTCGAGGTCGCAAAATCTGTTTAAAAGGCTATATATTAGATATGGACGGATCTAAGGAGCCGAAGACGGAAGGAACCAAGGGAAAATATATATGAAATAAGGCCATCATGGGGATGTATGCTTTTATGTTTTCATAAATTTATTTTTTCTGACATTGATATATTTGTTGACCTGTGTTATATTACAGAGCATTTATAGGCCGAATTGGGCTTGGTTATAACTACAATGTGGTTATTCGCAAGTAAACGGGCCTTAACTCGAGATTTAAGGATTAAAGGTTTGAATAAATATTAAAAATTGCTTAAAACTATTAGGATAATGCCAATATTAAAAGAAACATTACAGTTTTGCTAGAAAAATACCAGGGATGGGCACAATTACTTTTTAAAAGTAATCATTATCATTACAACTACTTTAGAAAAAAATGTAATTAATTACTAATTACCATTACTGTTTTTAAAAAAGTACTTAATTACAATCAATTACAATTACATAAATTTTCAAGTAATTAATTACTAATTACAAGTACAATTACAATTACTTTTTCAAAAATTTTTATATATAAAATTAGAAAACACGAAAATAATAATACACAAAAATAAAAACACTTATTATATAGACAATATGTAAAAAGATTCATTTATTTTGGATATAAATGCTAAATTATATAATTAAAAATATATTTGAGTTAGTGGAAGAAAGTTTGATTAGTTACTAAATCCTTATAGCCGGTTTCGTATTTATATTTACTTTTTAAAACAATTAATTTCTCAAACAACTCATTGGGCAATCTGTTTCTATTAAATCTATTTAATAAAGTGACAAGACTGAATAATCTTTCGACTGAGGCTGATGAGCCTAATATCGTGTTATACTTAAAAAAAATCTTTCTAATTGTTGGGTAATTTTCTAACATTGGTAGCTTTTCACTATTATCATTTAAATATTCTAGAACCTCTAATTCTGCCTCAACGTAGAGATCATTTGTTAATTTTGATTTAGGTAAATTTTTAAACCTGTATAAACTTTGATTTTTAGAAACATTTTGACTTGAAGATATGTCAATTTTTTTCATTTTTTTTGCTTCTGATATCAATAACGATTTTAAATTTTCTTTGTTCTCCCTGCCCTCTACCCAGTCTAATTTAAAAAATGGATGAGACATTGATGCTAATAATGCAAAATTGGAATTTACTGACATAGTAAGATGGTCTTCAAACCTATTTTCAAAACTAGAAATCATTTTTGAGACAAGGTTTTTACAAAATTTTAAATTAGGTTTAAGGTCATTTAAATCCGCTAATTTTTCAAATAATGTTGGCACTAGTTCTCCATAAAAAAACGTTTTTTCATTTTGAAAAAAATCTAAAGCTTTGGCTAAAGGTTTAGTAACATATAAATATTCCTCAATGAAATCTAACTCAATTTGTTTAAACTTAACAATAGAAATTATTTTTGATTTATATTTCATAATATCTTTAAATGCGTCAAATAAACTATTCCATCGCGTCCAGGTGTTTTAAGTATGCCCAATTTTCTACCCAAAAAGTCAATATATTTAATTTGAGCTCATATTTTAAAATACTTTTAGATGCAAATTGTTGACTTGATGAATGTATTTAATAAATATAAATATCAGTTTAGGATATTGCTTCTTTAAAAAGTTATTAAAAATATAAAATTTCTTTGGGTCAAATTAACCCAAAGAAGTGTTAAACGTGTCAATACAATTTAAAAAATATAACTTTTAAAACAAACTAATGCAAGAAAAAACAAAAGCAGGTTTCTCTTAATATCTATATACAATCTTTAAGCATATTAATAAATTCAAATGGAATGATTACTTCAATATAATGATTACTTTGAAAAAGTAATCATTATCATTACAACTACTTTACTAAAAAATGTAATTAATTACCATTACAATTACTTTATAAAAAATGTAATTGATTACTAATTACTAATTACTATGAGAGTAATTAGTAATTGTAATTTAATTACAAGTAATTAATTACTTGCCCATCCCTGAAAAATACGATAGTTATGATATGAGATTTTCAAAATATTTATAAGACTATATATCAAACTTTATTATCTTTAAAAACAGTCATAATAAACTCAGTTTATTTCTCCGATAGGCATATAATATCGTAAGTTTCGAGAGTATACGGACACTAATTACACTAAAAAAACAACATCAACGACTTTTTGAGGGTTTTGTAGAGAATTTTTTGCGATAACGAACCCGGGTTTAGTTTTTTTTTTAATGCCTCCAATTTTTTTAAAAACCGCGTCCAAAGTTCAAAAAAAAATCGCAAAATTTTTTTAACTGTTAATTTTCCAAAAAATCTATTGGCATATTCAGATTCCTTATATAAAACATATCTAAATAAGATATTATTACCTAAAATTATTAGCAATTTACTTTCAAGTTATTTAGGATCATAAACGGATTTTATGACGAAAATCACTAATTTTATAAAAATAAAAAAATAAAAAAAAATTAAATATTTTAAAAAAATGTAAACCTTTTATGTTAATAATGAATGTTTTCGTTATCTAAATATATTTTTAAAATTTTGTTACTAGCCATATTTATAATATAGAAGCCCAAAATACCCCAAAAATTGAAAAATCTCAACTTTGACACCGAATAACTTAAAATCCAAGGCATTGGCTAAAATTCTAATTTCATATTCGTGATCAGCGCCAAAAACTTGACCAAAAACCATAGTTGCCGCTTGGGGTCGTCCAAATTTTGTTGTCTAGTGTTATTAACGATTAGAGGCGGCGTCATATTAAACCTTGATCTTTTTTATAAGACGTTTCCAGAGGTCATAAGACCAAAGCCCAGGGCTTTAGCAATTAAGTTTAGGGGAAGAGATGATTGGATAGTAATTACCTACAAAGAATTTATGAATTTTATCCCGGGAGAGTTCTACTTTCATCACATATTTTTATATATTTTTTAGGGATACTTGGACCAATTTTTAGTTTGAAAAAAGGGTAAAAATATCAACACATTATTTATTCTAAAATTCTTTTTTAGAGTGGCTCCCCCCCCCCCCCCCCCCCCCCATGGTTTTTCCAAATACCGCCTATTGATTATTCATTATATTTTATCGTTTAAAAGATTGCATATAAAAAATGTAGACGATCATGAAATATTTATTGGCAGAACCAGACCGGAAACATTAATTCTAGATAATTTTTATTCTCTAATAAGTACATCAATGGGTTCTATGCTGTAAAATATGTACAGCAAAAAAAAGAGGAGGAGTATTCTTTCGAAGCACAGCACATTATATTCCTTTGATTTATAACTAATGTGTACTTTATATATGATCTAAAAAAAATTATTGATTTGCCTAACAAGCCAAAAATCATTTTTTATATGTAGAAAAACATTAAAAATTAGTAATATTAAAGCAGGGCCGTAAGGGCGGGCTTGCGTACGAGGTCCAGTTCGAGCACCCATAAAATTTTAAATGCGCAAATTGTTTATATACCTGTATAATTATTACACAGGTATATAAGCAATTTTATAGACTGTAAATTGGCGCGAAAACCATTAGAGAAAATAAAAGTGGAAAAAGTTTAGGATACAATCTACAAGAATATACAAATTCAATGTTTTGAAAATAACCTATCGAACCTCATAAAATTCTTAGCTACGGGCCGAATCAAGCTAGCTAACCCTGTAGATAAATATGGTGATACTGTTTGCGAGAATGTACGTTTTAGACGCTTGGCAATGTTTGCATATGGGCCAATAGGGACCGGTTTTGGCTAAATTATCCAATAAATTTTTTTATCTAATTAAGATTACAGGATAAAACTATTCTAAATTAAGGAGGCTTGTGTTTTGACTTAGAATTTTTCGGAGTAATTTCTGTATTAATCTCGAACCTAACTTAAAAAAATAATTTTTTCCCAAATGATTATCATCCTAACTTGTCTTATCCAACCTTAACAACTTAATTATACTTATTTATACCTAGTGATATTATTTAACTTGAGGATAAAAACCTAAAATATTATTAAGCTCCAAAAAATTATTAACGATTGATTCAATTCTAAAACATGATGCCGCTGGAATTATGGCTAATTTTTATTTCTCACCAAAAAAATATGGCGACCTAGTGGAGATATGTTGCCAAAAACCAAAATGTAATTGAAATTGACAAAAATTGCAATATGAGTCGCCTCCCATCATTTTTAGCTGTTCTTTAAAAACCAAAAAAAAGAAACAAACAATATCCAAAAATGACACAAACCAAAAAATATATATAGTTAAGAGAATTGGAAATAGAGACAATTTAATTGAATTTAGCCTCTTTTTCGTCTATGTTATCGGTAAATGGGTCGACTGGTCAATCTAATCAACGTAAGTAAAAAACACCATTTATAAAACATAATGGAGGAAAAAAAACAGTGGTCACTGTGAATTAAATTAAAAAAATGTTACAAATTTAAAAATTTGTGTTGGGGCAAACGCCTAATTTTTAAAATGATTAGGAGAAAACGCATTTTAACGGCCATTTTTTTGCATTTTATTGAATTGTCAAACAAACGTAGCTGAAATAAGGAAAAATTGGAATTTAAGATACTCAAATTTATTCTTTTAAGTAGAATGTCCTGTATACTTCTTTTCAACAATATCCCATATTTTGCAAGTATATATATACCTTGAAATTTAACCTTGATAAATCTTTTGTCACGTTTAAAAAATTAAAATGTTATTAAACATTCCCAGGCTTAAACTTTAGCTATCTAAATATACAATATAATTTAAAAATGTTTTTTTCGTGATAAAAATTTTAAAAGTTTATAGAGGTCCATTTTTTTCCAATATATAATTTTCAAGGTCGTGTGATGTAACACACTAACACACCTGAGTTAGTCCATTCGGATACATAGGTAACAAATTATTATGATTTACAAATTGACGAGTGACATATGTGAGTATGGAAAGAGAAGTCTACCTTTAAATTGTAAAACTTGACCTGCAGTGGATTAAGCTGCAGGCACTACAATTCTCTTGTCATCAATATAAACTAAAAATAACACAGGTCGCGAAAAAACAATGAGTGAAAAAAGAAAATTTTAACATTGGGGCAAGATAATGCCCATGATGTCCATATCTTATATATATTACCCGCTCTCCAAATTTTCTTCATCAGCTTTTTCCCTAGGTATATGTCAAAAAATGGCCAAAGTTAAAAAATCTGACCAACTACATGACTTCCAAATTACCTAAAGGAAAAAATTTGAAATAAGTTCTCAATATAACACAGGTCAACAATTTTTTGAGAGTTATGAGTTAACTATAGAGATCAAACCTGCCATCTTAGAGAATATCAAATCCGTTTACCGTTTTGCCTAATCAAATTGTACAAACATTGGAAATTTTAGAAAAAAGGTCAAAAAACAAAAGAGAATCAATAACAAATATAATTTAAAATTTAATTTTGCATATTCACAATAGTTAAATTGTTAAATTCAAACTTCTAATAATATTTTCAGAAATAACCGATTATATATCGTGTCGTATTTAAGTTTGGACGCGAAATATTATGTATTATCTAAATACCGATATAGAGCTAGATATATTAATAAAAAAAAAATTTCAATATTTGTGATTATAAATATAAGTTATTAGGAAAATTTATATACAAAAAAGATTTTTAATCTCTTTTTAGGGTATATTTAGATCTGTCAATGGTCAAAAAGGCCATTTTCGTTATAGACGGATCTTAGGAGCCAAAGATGGAAGAAACAAAGAAAAACGAAAAATATATATGAGATTAGGCCATCATGGGGATGCATTCTTTTATGTTTTCATAAAACTCACGTTTCTAACATTAATATTTGTTGACCTGTGAAATTACCACGACCAACACCCCCTCCCCCCTCAGCACTGAGAAAACTGTTACCAAGCTCCATTTAAAATCCCACCCACAGATTCTACTTCAAAATATTAATTAATATATCCTAACATTCGCGCCTGTTTCTTAGATTGCCCTTATGGATAGACCGGTATTGATGGTTGGAAGAATGTTTTTGGCCACCGGGTCAAATATGCCGAGAAAATAAAAATATTGTATTAATATAATTTACAAACGTCCAATTTTTTTGCTGCTTCGTCTATTCATATGTATACTATTATATAGTTCAATTGTATTGTTTACTTTTCTCTAATTTATATAAACATTG
>JAUIRJ010000496.1:0-15110 GCA_030555515.1 Acutogordius australiensis | reverse complement strand
GAGATATAGTTACAAAAATTGTCTTCCCGTATATTAATAATAATAAAAATATATTGATAAATAGCAATTAATTTTGAAAAAAATTAAATAATCTTAAATACCTATAAAAATTGTGTAAGTTTTTAATTTTAAAATTTTGAGTTCTTTTATAAAACATCCGACATCTAAACTATTTGTTTTCGCATAATTTTGTTAGCAAAAGTAAAATTGATTAAATTTGCATTATAATATCTAGTCGATGAACAGAATTAATTAAAGTATCAATTATCAGAAATTTTGAATAATAAATTGTTTATCTGAAAAATTAGAATAAAAGATGTCTAACTGTTGTTACTTTTAACTTTATTTGGTTAACGTTCCTTTAATATGAATACCCCCTTTGAATATTGTATTAATATTCTTTATTTCTAAATTTGATTAATCTTTGTATTAATATTCTTTATTTCTAAATTTGATTACTCTTAAAAAAACATTCTATTTTTAAATCTAATACCTCTAACGTTCATTGACTAATTTGAATAACAAATGTTAACATATAAGTAAGTCTATATATATACAACTTATAATATATTTTTTACTATTATTTTTATACCTAATTCTTTTCTCTTTAATAAAATCTTATATTTCAAACCTCCTTACCTTTGTTTATAAATATAAAAAAGTTGAAAGAATAAAAGATATATTTAAAAAAAATGTATTATTATTCAATTAAACTTAAAACATTGCGAAAAGTTAAATCTCTAATTATTTAGGCAAAGTTTTAAATAAGTCCATGTATGGGATATTATAAGGTTAAACGCCAAAACTTGAAAAATTTATTATAAAATTAAAAAAAAAAGTTATTATTTTATTTAAAAGAAAATCAAAAATATAGATTGTTTGAGCCTCGAAATGGCAAATGCTAATTTTATCATTGTTTATAGGATAAAAATGAATAAATCGTTAAACAATAAAACAAGTAGATATAAAGACAAACATGAAATTAGAAATAAGATAAACAAAACGAAAAATTTAAAATAAATAAGTAAAAATCATTTTGTACGGTTCAAAATAAAAAAAAATTTAGTATTTAATAAATGGTATTTCAGACTTACCTGTATATAATATTGTGCTTTTTGGTAAGAGTATAACATAAGGTAAACGTAATCGAGAATTTGTTTTGTACGCCATCTAAAAGATAAAAACGAATCACTGAGTCAAATAATAATTGTGTAGCATAAATAAATCAATTATGTAATTATTTCCTTTACAAAAATAAATGTAAGGCATTAAGGAGGTTTTGGCAAATGTACAATGGTAAACGCCGCGAAAATTTCGCTATTTACATTTTAATGGTTTTTTTTATTCAATTATCCAATTAATCTAATTTCCTCATAGAGTTAGCGGCAATTTAAATGAACATACTATGTCTCTTAATTTGAAAAAATGTATATTAGGGATTTATATATTAAAAAACATTTTAAAGAATTGAAATTCAAACAAATTAGTCCTTTGACTCCTTTATTACATTTGTTTTCACAGGTATACTAGCCAGGGCTTAATATTGCCAGTCCCATTTAAACCAAAAAAATAATGTAAAATAGGACTGCTAGATGGCGGTAATAATTCTAACTTACTTCATCCTTTCGGGAGGATCATTTAGCGTTGGGGTAATGGTTGACCAATTGGGGTAAAATTCATCAGGGGGAACAATCACTTGTATGGTGCTTGAGAAAACGTGCAATGGAAACCTGAAAATAGAATTGAGATGGTAAAATGAGTAAAAATCATAAAAATATTTTTTAGGGTGCAGTGAAAATGCTGTTCGTGGACGTATTCAACACCAGGGCTCAAGTCCTCCCCCCCCCCCCCCTCCACATAATATTCACTAATATCTTGCCATATTTTTTAAATATTACAGCACACAGTCAGGCTTGAACAAACCTGTCAAAAGCTAAATGCCAGATTTAAATTAAGCAAACTTCTCTAGTTTGAATGTGTTTAAAGCCATTTCCCCTACACCCGATGGGGCCTTAACAATATAAGACCCAGCAATAAAGCAAACAATACTGGTTGAGGTTAAAATAGTGAAATTTACTCGCAGGCCGGCGACCTAGGTTTTAGCCTAAGTCCCGAATTATGGCATACCGTGTTTGTCTATTGCTTAAGGAGGACCATCAGCTGCTTCAAAGTGGTTACAGATGTGTACATATATTTTACCATCTAAATTTATCCACAACTTTTACAAAAAGATGCGTTTTAGTCAAAAAAAATTAAAAAAATTTTTTTTTCGAAAGACTAAATGAACTCTAAACCCTAGTGAAACAAAAAATTTAGTGGAAGTTAATATAACATTGTACAACAAAATTTAAACGACCTTATGTGTTATATGGAAACTGTCGTTTTTGGTCAAGTTTTAGGTGCTGAATACGAATAAGAAATTTAAATTTTAGCCAATGCCTTCAATAATTTTTTTGAAGCATAATAAAGAAATTTTTTTCTAGAAGTTAGAAGCAATTTCAAATAATGGTGGCATTGGGAGAAAAACTGACCCACAGATCGTTTTTGCAAATAAAATTCGACAAAATTTAGATATTGTTCAATGCTTTTTCATATAATGACCGTTGTAAATTCATATATTATTGAATAAATATGTGAAAAATTTACAAGGCAGTGATCGTTTTGGTTTGTCGCTGGATAAAATCTTCATCCTATTATTACATAAAATCGAAATATCATTAAGTATTTTTAGTAAACATCAATACATATTGTGACTACCATTTGTGGCAAATGCAAAAATTCGATTTGAAAAACGACAAAAGAATAAACGCACATAAGGGCACGTGCAAAGTGAGTTTATTTTTTCGTGAAATTTTGAAAATTCTGAAAATTTTAAAAATTTGTTGTTTTTTTTTTAAATTTTTTTCAAAAATTTTCAGAAAAAGCATTTTATGTGCATATGTTAAATTTGGCAACTTTTTTAAAATTTGCGTTTTATTAAAAAAAAAATTTTTTCAAAATTTTAAAAATCTAATGAAAATAAAAAGTCACTTTGCACGTGCCCTAAAATATAACTATGATAGATATATACTGATGCAAATCTAATTTTTTTTTAAATATTTATATATATCAGCAAGAATTCGGAATTGTTGAGCATAACCCACCCAATTTTTAACCAGGCTCTAAATACATAATCTTATTGTAAGACTGATTGTATAAGAAAAAAATGTAATTGTTAAGGTACAATTCTCTAAGCAAAAAATTTTTGCAAAAAAAATTATGTACGCCAGATAATTGAATGAGTATAGTTATTTGAGTGAGTTGATCCTCATTTAAGGCCACAATGAGCGATCTCAGAGTATCTTTGAGATAATTTACGGAGGACGGTCTTTCTGCACTGGGTATGGCTATGAGATATTCTAAATTAAGTAAATGGAAAATACATTTGTAAAAATAATTGCAAAATAGACCTATAAAAATAATTTAAGTTTGATCCATGTTTATAAATTTTTTTTTAAGAGACAGTGTCAAAACATTTAAAAATTAGAAAAAATGCCCAAAGTGACATATTACACAGGTCAACAAATATTTATGTCAGAAACAAGATTTATTATGAAAACATAAATGAATGCATCCCCATGATGTAATCTCATATATGTTTTTTGTTTTTCTTAGTTTTTTCCGTTTTTGGCTCCTTAGATCCGTCTATAACTAAAAATGGCCTTATTTGACCATATTGACAAATCTAAATATACCCTATAGAAAAAAAATTTAAAAATTATTTTTGCATATTAAAATCCCTTGTAACTTATATTTTTAATCACGAATAATGTAAAATTTTTTTTATTAATATATCAAGCTACAACGGCATTTAGATAATACAAAATATTTCGCGTCCAAATTTAAATACGACACGATATATTATCGGTTTTTAATGAAAATATTATTTGAAATTTAAATATAACAGTTTAGCTATTGTAAAATCAGGGCTGGGAAAACAATGAGCTAAAAAACTTTGGCTGCTTTTATCCCCTAAAACATAAAAAAAGAAAGGGGGCTACAAATAAAGGGCTAAAATAAGAATTTAAAAAAAAGCCCATAATAAGAAAAGGGGCAAAAAAAACCCACAAAAAGTGGCTCTTAAAAAAAGCCCCAAAAAGCCCATTTTATGTTTTCTTTATAATAATTTCGAAAAATTTTGATTTTTTGATGGGTGAGTTATTTTTTCTTAAAGCTCCTAGGAGTTTTTTTGAAGAAATGGGGCTTTTTTTAAACATGCCCCTTTTCTATAAGCAAGAAAAGGGGCTTTTCTTTCGCCATGCCCACGAGTTTATGGGCATTTGGAAAAAACCCAAAAACTTGTTAAAAAAATGCCCATTTAGTTTTTTCCCAGCCCTGTTGTAAATATGTAAAAATAAAATTTCAATTTATTTTTATTTTTGAATCTTTTTGGTTTTTTAACCTTTTTTTCTAAAATATTCAACGTTCATAACTGACTAACTAAGTTTAATTAGGAAAAACGTTAAACGCATTTGATATTTCCTAAGATGGCAGGTTTGATCTCTGTGGTTAACTCATAACTTTAAAAAAATTGTTGACCTGTGTTATGAAAACTCAAAAATTAGAAAAAATTAAAAATATGTTGTTAGTTTTAAACTTAACAAATTAAATTAATATTTTTTGCTAAATTTTATTAGTTTATAAAACATTCATATATGTATATCAAATTATAAATTTCTTATTGTAACTGTCAACATGGCCTTAAAATATTAAATTATCTTACAAAGGTAAAATAATTAAACATTTTGTTTTAAATAATTTTTTTTGTAATTCTATTATCTCGCAACAACGTAATTATTTTGAATATTTATAATTTAATCTAATATGTTGAGGAAAAAAATTTCTATGGCGAAAAAATGGATAAATAGAGACTAAGAAGGCCCTGGCTAGTTTACGTCAAAATTTAAAAAAAACTACCCATCTTTCAAAACGCCTATTAAGCGAGTTTAATAAAGAGGGCTAAGGCAAAATGCCCTTTTATTACCTATGTGTTTTTATACTCATATTTCAAAAAATTAAAAACATGTAAAGATATTGCCAGAATATAAATCATTACTTGCCCGAAAAATAGGGCATTGAAATGGAGGATTTTGGTGGGCAATTAACATACACTTACTATGGAAAAAAAAATAAATGTTTTACGAATCGCGGGCAGTAAAAATTAATTTTTTATTTGAAAATAAACACTAGATGTTTAAAAAAAAAAGTTTCATAAAAAACATTTAATGAATACAAAATTTAAAATAATAAGTAATTTGATTCAAGTATTATTGTTTAGGCTAATTTATAAATCCAATCTTTAGATTGTTATTTAATTCTTTAAGATTTTAATACAACTTTGCCCACCAATCGCTTTTGCCTTACTGTTATTTAATATGGCGGTAGTATTATATGTTAAATTAAAGTACATGGACTACAATATATTATTGATTTTTAATGAAAATATTATTTGAGGTTCAAAGTTTAGCTGTTTTAAATATAAAAAACAATGTTTTTCACTGTTTCTAGATCTTTGTTATTTTTGTACTATCATTTAAAAAATTTTTCAATGAAATAGCTATACTTCGTTTAATTCAAATAAACGTTAAATGGATTTTAAAAATACTTAAAATGGTATGGTTTCTTTAGTTAGCTCATAAATGTCAAAAATTTGTTGACCTGTGTAATTAACAAAAATCAATCATAATATATATTATAACTATTAGATGATTCACTTTTACACTCTATTGATTATTTTAAACAAAAAAATTTCGCGCTTTTTTTCAATTTCGGGCTGGGCCAGGCACTTGACCTGAAAAAAACAACCGAGCCGGGGGCCTTACTGCAGATTTAAGCGGACCGTGAACCGGTCCTGGCTTAAGTTAAAAAATACGTTGAGCGGATCGGGCCGACATACCCGGTTTGAACTCTTACAACAAAGGTAAACATTATAAATAGAAATGCAAATTTTTTGTTTATAAATACCAATGGCTTGTTTTTTAATTGAGTGGTTAAGAAAAAAATGTAAGTTCAACACAAAATATATTTAAACAATCCAATTTTCAAAACTCGCTTCATAAAGTGAATAAATAAAAGAGAGTTCATGTAGGAAGCATTCAAACTCACGTAAAAAATTTTATTAAACGTTTATCAATCGGTTTTGTTTAAATTTTTAGCCATGATGATAGTTTAATGAAAAATCTTTAATATTAAATGAGCATTTAAAATTAACCGTCTCTTAATTTTCATTTTTTTTTAATTCGTAATTTTCAAAAATTTGTTGAGTCTTCACCACCATTAAACTAACTGGACCGTTTCGAATTGTTTGGAAAAGATGAAGAAAGACCACTTTTTAAATAGATAGATTATGAACTGAGATTAAACCTGCCATCTTGAAATTTTTAAGGTTCATTTTTTCTTATCAAACTTAGTAAATGAGCTAAAAATCATAAAAATTTAAAAAAAAATTAAAAAAAAAAACAAAAAAGATTTGATTACAAAAATAATTTTGTTGCATATTCACAACAGCTAAACTGTTAAATTCAAACTTCAAAATATTTGTTTAGATAGTGTCTTGTTTAAGATTGTAGGCTAAATATTCTGTATTATCTAAATGCTGATGAATGAGTAGATATAATAAAAAATATTACTCAAATTTTAGGATAAAAAATATATTTTATCTAAAAAAGGAATTTTGGAACTTTTCTAGGCTATTTTCGAAGTGGCAAAATCTGTAAATATGGTCAAAAAAAACAATTTTTAATATGGGAGGATATAAGGAGCGGAAGGCGGAACAAAAACGGAAAAAATGTATACGAGATAAGGCCATCATGTAGAGATTTGTTAACCTTTTTTTTTGACATATAATTAACATTGTTTCAGCATATTATTAAATTTAGTCCGGCAATTATAAAAAATTTCAGAAATTTACAATTTAAGTCGCGTGCAATGTGTATATTATAATAAAATTTTCAAAATTTCAAATAATTTTATTTCCTAAAAAGCAAATTTTATTTGCCAGATTTGGTTTATTCACAAAAATGCGTTTTTTAAAAATTTTGAAAAAAAAAAAATCATATAAAAATATAAAAACTCATCTTGCACGTGTACCAAAAAATACGTAGGACATTGCCTTAACCACACGGTCTATAAATGAGATAATGATGTGGAAGAAGAATCTAAAGTGATTTAAATCAATATGATTGGTTCGAATATTCTAAAACACCCGTTTTAATTCTCTTTTTGAGAATTCATAAAGCCCATTTTTTGGGTGAAAAAGATACCCAAATTGTACGGCTAAAATGTAGAAAAGGCTAAAAAAAATAAAACTTAAATAAAAATTTGTAAAAATTTTATTTTGTAATAAACATATTTGGAAAATTAGAGTTCTACAATAATAATTACATGCACAGAACATTTCGCAATTAAACATATGAAAATGGAATTAAATTTTTACAATTTAACAAAACAAAATGTAGACTAACTTTGTAAGCACTGCCTAAGTTAGTGCGCAATAAAGGAATGAATGACAGGTTTTAAAAATCTAAATCGAAAAATTTGTGACTTTGCCTGTCTTATTAATAGCAATATTTTTAATCACTGGCGATGAGATGGTAAAAATATCAATAAATAACCTTAAAACATGTGTTTTTTTATTTATTTTTTCGAAAAAGCAAAACAAAATAAGACGACATCTTAAAATTTCTCATTTTCTGGAGAGAAAAAAACAATCGATGCATGCTTAAATATCGGCTCAGATAGCTCAATGGCAAACCATCTGCCTTAGACGCAGGAGGCTGCGAGTTCGAATCGGTGCACAGGAGGCTTTTTTCTTAGGAAAAATAGCATACATGTGCAACCTTTAAAGCTTCTGAGTGGCCTGCTTAGGCAGTAGGTCTTAAACGATATAAGTAAGAGCCTGGCCAAAAAACGAGGTCGCCGGCGTGCTAAATCTTACTATTTAACCCGTCGGCAATATTGCTTTGCTCGGGAGAGTCAAAGCCCTAACGGGTATGGCACCCCTAAGTGGGTAAAGGTATGGAGGAAACCTCAAACCAACCAACCATGTATGCTTAAATCATGAAATGATCGTTAGTGTAAGCTGAAATCTCATTTTTGGTTATAGTCACATAAAAAATATAAGGTAGAAGTCACTTAAAGAATAAAAATATTTTTGTATATATTCTACCAAAAACATATTGCTTATGAACCTTAAAATTTTTTTTTCTATTATCATTGTTTTAACAGTTTAGTCATTTTTTGTTCAACCTTGATAAAGTAAATTACCTTGAGGTAACCAAAATCAAAAATATTTTAACTGAATTTTGCTGATTTAAAGGTATTACCTCAAGATAAACAAAGGTATAAATAAAATTAGCTTCAAAAATTTTTGAAGGCTTAAACAAGTTTAAGCAAGCATATTAGTGTTTCTATAGCAAAAATAAAAACATTAAAAACGAGATATTTTAAATCTAATATATTATTAATTCAAAAAAAGTCGAGTCAACAAATTTTTGCGATGTATGAGTTAATTAAGATCAGATCTGCTAGCACATTAATTTATAAATCATTTTTATTAATAATATTTTATAGTTGAAAAATACAAAAAATATTGCAAAATATTTATATCTGTTAAACTATTATTTTTATTAATAATATTTTGTAGTTGAAAAATACAAAAAATATTGCAAAAAAAATATTTTTATATCTGTTAAACTATTGTTTATAATAATATTTTGTAGTTGAAAAATACAAAATATTGCAAAAAAAATATTTTTATATCTGTTAAACTATTAAAAACAGATAACATATCGTGCCCAATTAAGGTTAGAATGCCAAATATGTATAGCATTTATGTTGATGTAAAAACTATCATTTAAGCAGGGCTGGGAAAACAATGAGCCGAAAAACTTTGGTTCATTTTCCCCTAAAACATAAAAAAGGAAAGGGGGCTATAAATGAAGGGCTAAAATAAGAATTCAAAAAAAGCCCTTACTAAGAAAAGTGGCAAAAAAACCCACAAAAAGTGGCTCTTAAAAAGAGCCCCAAAAAGCCCATTTTATGTTTTCTTTATAATAATTTCAAAAAATTTTGATTTTTCCTTTATAATAATGATGGGTGGGTTATTTTCACCTTAGGAGTTTTTTTTTTTTGAAGAAAAGGGGCTTTTTTAAAACATGCCCCTTTTCTTTTGCCATGCCCACGAGTTTGAGGGCATTTGGAAAAAAATACTCAAAAACTTGTTAAAAAAAAGCACATTTAGTTTTTTTTCCCAGCCCTGCGTTTAAGTTTTATTACTTAACATTGAAAAAAATATAAGGTAAATTGATTTAAATATACAAAAAAAATTTATTTTAGTAGTTTTAAAGTCGCCTATAATTAGTCAAATATATCTTTGTCTTTTTCGGTATATAACTAGCAAAATGATATTCGAAGGTGAAATCAATTTTGAAGAAAGGTATATGTAAGATTTTATTGGGGTTATCTTCCCCCAGGGTCATAATTTTCTTTCATTTATTAATTTTTATCGAAGTGAGTCATATAATAAATCAAAGTAAAAAATATGGAATGCAGGCTCAATTCTCCCATAAAAATACACAGGTCGTCAAAAATCAATGAAAAAAAATACATGACCCTGGGGAAAATAATCCCTATGATTTTCTTTCTTACATATTTTTGGCTAACTTAAAAAATGTAAAAAAAATATTCGTAAAATAGCGGCTAATATCAAAAAAAATGAGAATTTAAAATCATTGGTCCTAAAAAAATTATAATATCTTATTGACACTAGTCGCCTCAATGTTATTCTAATGCGTGCAATTTTTTTTCGTCAAAATTTTTTTTTCACTAGCCGCAGCCATATAACCAAGAAAGAAAAATTTTTTTTTTAAAAATAATAGGAATTAATAATATAAGTAAATCAATTTTCAAATAGAATTACCTGTAATTAATGAGAAATTAAAAGTTACAATAAACTTTGTATAGGATGGACCTTGTGAAAACCTTAATATGAATCGATATATTATCGAATTTAAATAAAAGTATTAATTAAAGTTTAAATAAATTTTTATCATATTTTTTGTTTATATTTCATATATTTTTTGTTTATAATTCATTTTTTTAACGTTTTTAATTTTTATATTTATAGTTGGCTCAATTAGAAAAACGGTAAATGAATTAGAAATATCTAAAATGGCAAATATTCTAAGGTTAGCTAATTACTCTTAAAAATGTGTTAAGTTGTTCCCAATATTAGGTCCAATATTGTGATAAAAAAATACCAAAAAAACTACAGGATCTCTCAATATTTTGATTTCGTGCGAAAAACTAATTTAATAATTTAAGTAGTTATAATTATTTGCGATTTACATTCGAATTTAACTGAGTCAAAAACGTTATATAAAATGCAATAATTTAAAACATGAATAATATGTTTATTAATTTTTGGTTGCCACAAATTTTTACACCGCACAGTGGACAAATATCTGTCAAAAAAAAATTATAAAAAAACAGCCCTATAATAGCCTTATCTGAATATTTTTTCGTTTTTGTAGTTATTTCCGCTTTCGGCCCCTTAAATCCTTCCACATTAAAAAAAGATCCTATATTGACAAAGAGGACAGATTTTGCAATTTCAAAAAGGAAATAAATTTAAGAAATTTTTTTATATTAAAATACTTGTAACCTGTATTTCATAACTAACTAATTGAAAAAAATTTAAGTCAATTAAGCTCTTTCAGGCATCCCCCCCCCCCGACCTTAATCGATATATTATCAGTTATTGAAAATATTATTTGAAGATTTGATTTGTAATCATTTTAAAAATAATTTCAATTTATATTTTGATTTTAAATCTATTGGTTTAAATTTTTTTAAAAAGTTGAAAAGATTATAGCTGTCTTACAAAGTTTAATTAGAGGGCCAAAAATTGCTGATCGCTAGCTCCTTAAAAATTTATAGTGTAATAACGTCCCAGAAATCCTGAAAATGTAATTTCGTTTTAACAACAAATAACATTAGTTATTAAGAAAATTCTTAACATATTTCGTAATCAGCACAAAGCTTGACCCAGAACGATAGATGCCAAATTTATTCAGTGATGCAAAACCCGATGTTATTTAGTACGAGATTTTAAAAGATTTTTCTAGAAAAAACAATTGGCTCAGATAGCTCATTGGTAAACCTTTTGTCTTACACTCAAAAGGTTGCGAGTTCGAATCCGTACACAGTAGCTTTTTTCTTCGGAAAAATAGCATACAATGTGCAACCACTTTAAAGCTTGTGAGTAGCCTGCTTAGGCACAAGGTCCTAAACGATATGTCTAAAAGTAAGAGCCTAGGATAACACCCTAGGTCGCCAGCGTGCGAGCAAATCTTACTATTTAACCCGTCGGCAATATTAAATTGCTTTGCTTGGGTTAAAGAGTCAAAGCCGTAACGGGTATGGCACCCCTTAAGTGGGGAAAGGTATGGGGGAAACCTCAAACTGATTGTTATGTCATGTTCTAAAAACACAATTTCCAAGTTTTCGAGTGTCAGCAAAAACATATTTACCGGTGAGAAAAGTTTTAATTTGGTTTTTTTATAAGAGACAAAGAAAGCTAAAATATCTTTTATTTACGGAGGTAATAACTCCCACATCTTATATATATTTTATGTGAATTTTAATGAGTAATGCTATCTAATTCTATCGATTACTATATTAGGGCATGTGCACAGTGCTTTTATTTTGGTTTTTGATTGAAATTTAGAAAAAAAAATTTTTCAAAATTTGTTTAAATAATAACTCAGAAAAGGCATTTTATATGCGTAAATAAATTGTGGCAACTCTTTAAAAATTTATACAAAATAAAATTTTTTTTTTAAGTTAAAAATATACAAAAATTAAAACTCACTTTGCACGTGCACTTAAAAAGATATAAAGCCAGATTGATATAACACTACGAAAAGTGAGGCAAAAAACGATTGTTGGGCCAAGTTGTAAAAAATTACTTTAAAAATTATATAAGCCAAAAGTATATTTGTATAGAATTAATTTGAAATTAGTAGAAAAATATTTTTTTCCATAAAATTATAACGTTTTTTTAAAAAAAATTTCATGTTTCAGAAAAATATTAAAATATTTTAAGTTAATATTTAGACTAAAATTGTTTATAAAAATCTATTTTTCCTATCTATTCCTATCTACCAAATATTAATTACCACAATTGTAAATATATAAATCGGATGCAGCATTATTTTCGGTCAAATTGACATGTGTATCTTTTAAAATTTATATTTAATGCATAATTGGATGTATTTAATATTAGAAATAAACTAAACTATTGAAATAAAAATTGTTATTTTCTATTTCTCAATTTTTTCGAATTGTACTTAGCCAATAAAATATTGTGCAATCCATCTATATAGCTAAAGCTAAATAATATTTAAAAAAAGTAATAAAACAATATTTGTGGAAAAATGGAAGGGCTGACACCTTTCACAAAACATAATCTTCTCCTCGCATGCAATAAGGGCACGTGCAAAGTGAGTTTTTATTTTCGTAAAATTTTGCTCTGAAAATTTTAAAAATTTTATTTTTTTTAAAATTATTTCAAATGTTATCTCTAAAATAGCATTTTATGTCCATAAACAAAGTTTTGCAACTTTTTGATTTGCGTTTTATTACAAAATGATTTATTCAAAATTTTGAAAATTTCGCGAAAATAAAAACTCATTTTGCACGTGCCTTGAAGAAAAATTTCTATTTTGCAAAAAAAGAGTTTATTTTTAAACGTGATCTAATAACAAAAAATTATTTTATTATAAAGTAAAAACTTTTAGGTTGGCTGGACGCTGGGGGCTCTTTAGTTAGCAGAAGTCGAGGATTAAGGAGAGTTGCATTGCGTTCGATGATGCTGGCCAGGTAGGGTAATACCGTTTCAATGGCCACGTGATGACATATATGGCAGGGTGCATTTGATTGTGATACACTTATTTGATTAGTAATTACTGAATATTGATTGATGGGCCTAACAAAATAAAATTTCTTAAAATTTTTTAAAAGTTTCATAATAATATATTAGCTAAGGTGCGTTTCTTAATTCACAATTTTTATTATTTTTTATATAATTTGGTTTAATTGTCATTTTTTAAAATTTTTTTTAACGCAATTAGCAATGTGGGGTCCAAATAGACCCCAGCACTTTTTATAATATTTTCAAATATAAAATATTATTGGCCAAAAATTTGACTTTTTTTAGATATATTATATAAAAAATCAGTTAGAATTTGGTCTAAGTCTAATAACACAGGTCAACAAATATCAATGTCAGAAACTAAATTTTATGCAAACATAAAAGAATGCATCCCCATGATGGCCTAATCTCATATATATTTTTCGTTTTTCTTAGTTTCTTCCGTCTTTGGCTCCACCGTCCATAACGATAAATGGCCATTTTTGACATTGACAGATCTAAATATACCCTTAAAAGAAAAAATTTAAAAATTTTTTTGCATAGGAAAATTCCTCGTAACTTATATTTTTAATCACAAATGATGAAAAATAAATTTTATTGATATATCAAGCTCTTACATCGGCATATAGAAAACACAAAATATTTCGCGATCAAATTTAAATACGACCCGATGTATTATCGGTTTTTAATGAAAATATTATTTGAAGTTTGAATTAATAGTTTAAATAATGTGTTTATGCAAAATTAAAAAAATTAATTTTTGTTTTTTAATCTTTTTTGGTTTTTTGACTTTTTTTTAAATTTTTAATGTTTATAACTGTAACTAAGTTTGATTAGGAAAAACGGTAAACGGATTTGATATCCCTATGATGGCAGGTTTGATCTCTGTAATCAACTCATAACTCTCAAAAAATTGTTGATCTGTGTAATAATTTGTTTAATATAAATTCTTTTTTGATCCTACCCCACGTTTCAATATTGAAAACCATTATCTTGCCTCATTGTAAAATCTAACTTGGATGCAACCTTATATTCTAGCTACTTATATAAATATTTTTTACATATTGAGTTTATGTAAAATTTGTATTGCATAATAATATTAATTATTTTTTTCTTTTACCCGGTAGGGTGAAATAAAATTACCTATGAATTTTATATTTTTTAATACTACATTAAACAAATTTAGTATATAAACTAATTATTAAGCACCAAATCGGGTCTTTAGGTCTATAACATATTATTAAAATCATTAAAAATAAAATATTTTTGGTTATAATTGTATAGAAAAAAAATCAAATTTCATCATACAATACAAACCTTCCATACAATTAATAAGTAAAAATATTATGAAAAAAAAACCCTTAAAAAGAAATACAGTTGCAATTTTTTAATTTTAATTTTCTTAGAGAAAATATCATGGTTTTTTACATAAAATTGAGGTCAGTAGGGGCCCTAATAGAATTTAAATTAAACAACTTTGTTATTAAATTTAGACATAATATTTATTACTATTGTTTTATATATAGTCAAAAAAAAATTGACAAATAAAATATAATAATTTTAAAAATTGACAAATATCTAAATGCGCTGGTTAATAAGGACCTTACAATGCTTATCGCAGGTTAAAATAAGTTGTTTTAATGGTTAATGAAATAATTTGTTAGATTAAAATATGTTACAAATCTTTCTTAAATTGTTATATTATACCTAAAAATAAGAATTAAATATACATATAATTTAATTAAAAAAAATAATAAATTTTAATTATCTAAATTTTTTTCTACTTAGGTCAAATGAAATTTTCAATAAAAGTAGATATCTTATAGTTTAATATTAAAGATCACGTTTTTTTCTCTAAAATATTTTTAAACAAAAACAAAGTTTATAGCTAAAATTTATAAAAGCTTAATATTGGAATCCGCGAGGACCGCACATTAACGTTTGCGGATTAAAGATAAAAATTTTATATGAAATGATAGGTTAAAATAGATTTAGATATAAATTTTATTATAAGAGAGCAGCTTCGGGGTGTTAATATTGTAAAAACAATGGTTAATATTCTTCGCTGTAAAAACTCAATAAAAATTTTTAATTTATAAGAATTTTGGAAAAAAGGAATAAAAATCTTATAGTAACT
>JAUIRJ010000495.1:0-15132 GCA_030555515.1 Acutogordius australiensis | reverse complement strand
GAGGGCGCTACATTTTTTATTTCACAAAAAAATATTTTATCATATATATTCTGTTCATATAAAGATTTTACCATGCATCATACCTCAACAAATTAATATTAAAAAATTATTTTAATTGTTACCTTCTGTTCTTCCTTAATAATATTTTGGGGCGCCTTATTTTTTTGCCTAGGGGCTTAGTTGGAGAAAGTTGGTACGTCCAACTAATTAAATTCGGTAGTAAATACAATTTTATGATTTTTTTAATTAAAATTCTCGATCGGCTTTCTGATAAATATTCTTGGTTCTCATGGCTTGAATCTTCGTAAAGTATATTTGTCGGAAAACCAGAGGTTTAATCCAAAAACTCTGAAATGTGGTTATACGTCAAAGTACTTACCGCCTTAGTATGTCATTCATCAGTTTTTAAGTGAAAGTAAAGAGTCTCTATTTTTTTTATAGTTCGAAAAACAAAAACCCGGCAAATTAAAACCTCTGAAATTTTCGCTTTTTAAATATTCAAATAGCTAATACTTGAAAAGACAAATTTAAACTTCATCATCGCTTACTTGCTTATTATACCATATTGGACCAAATTTTTTTAAAATTAAAAGTAATACATAACTTGAATATTTGATGTATCACTATTTAAATACGTTGATCGTTATGAACCATAAGATTGCCCCCCACGGGGAAAAAGATTTTATTATTGAGTCAATAACACTAATTTTTTTAATCATAATTTTTTTGCCGGCCTGCGACAAATACGTTGTATTTTTTTGTATCATCTTAATAAATTTTTTTATTTTAGAAAGTTGTTAAAACACAAAAAAAATAAGAAAAAAAATTATTTAAAAATTTTCAAAATTATATTTGACAAACAAAAATATTTGTATATATACGTTCGAACTAAAAAAGAGTATACGGAGGGATTTCAAAAAAAGATGTTTTCACAACAAAATTTTTAGAGTTTACCAAATAAAATAATGATGAGATTTAGATTTCCCCAAATGTAGGTCAGACTTTAAGCGCATGTAAAGCGGCAGATGTCAAGCTAAAAATGCTTCCGAGTCTGGTTAGTAGTTGATTTCATCCACGCCATCAAATGCGGTTCATTTTTCCGAGAACCTACTTTTATCAATCTTAAAACTCTGCAAAATGTATGCACGATGTGTGTATACTCTTTCTTACGAAGACAGGGGGTTTACATTTCCACCAATTAGATTTAAAACAATTAGAGCAATTGTTTATTTATATTCAAGAAAATCACTTTTAAAGATATTTAATAAATGCAGGAGTCAGTATAAACCCAGTCTTTTGTAAAACCACACCTAGTTTAATTCAAATTATTAAATAAATAATAAATTAAAGAAAAACAATGTAGTATTTTCAGGGGAATAATAAGATTAATTTTAAAATCCCATATTGTATACTAAATTAAATAACATTTTTGATATAATGTTTGGGATTTAGGAGTGATCATATTTATTGTGAATATCTATGCAAAAAACAATTGCTTCTATAAAATAACGCTATTTGTCTTACGTAAAATCTATGTATCCTACAAATTTATTTCTAAGACATGAAATTTTATATGCAAACATAGGCCTACCTGATTTTAACCTATTTAAATATGAAAATGAATCATATTTGTAAATAGACTCAATAAGATAATTTTAGCCGTGCCTAACGTGTGGTCGATTTGTCCCAAACTTTCTTGTATGGGGCGGAATTACCATCGGATTATAATCTTTTAATCAAACCGGTCCCGCATGGTCGAGATTTAAAAAATGTATTAAATGGCATTTTGGCCTCCTCCAAAAAAAAATAAATGCCTTGGGATATATTATCGATCCAATCATTAACAAAGTGCCCGCTTATATGGAGGTGGTCGCTTAACGAAATAAATATTCGCCATCAGATGTTTAGTTAACAAAAATTTAAAATAGCTTCAAAGCCTATATTAATAGGAAAATTTGAAAGTGAGAAAATATCATCATTGTCTTCATAAAAAGGGTAGATTTAATATTTGTGTAGTCAAAGTCATAAGATATAAATTATGTTATTATTTTAGATTTATGAATACTGATTGATGCGACTCAGAATTGCAAATGCATATACAATTGCCAAAATAACTGAGTTATTTGTTTGTATGTAAACATTAATGATATTTAGCAACTATTGTAGTAATGTCACCAAATTGTTGCAAATGTAATTAATAATACCCTGGTATCTTTATGATTTATTTTGTGATTAACTATACAATACCAGTTTTCCGACAATACACAATACTGAACGGTTTCTAATTAAATTTTTTATTTATTAATAATAGGTAATTTTGTCACAAGTGGTTAATTTATCGTCATTAGTAATGCAAATAATTTTATATTAAATTAATTTACCCGTTTTGTCGGACGGCCGTATTAGTGATCTATTAATAAAATTTTTCCGTAACAAAAAATAGTTGTAAACGTAATTAATTAAATTATAGAGAAACATTTTATCGTTTATTGCATGTAGCACTGTCAAAAAAACTAGTTGCCCACGATGGATGATTGGACTCAACATTCTAGGCATTTATACTGCCGGCGGACTAATTTTTGTTAAGTCAATGTCTAAAATATTGTGGGAACATTGTCTGGACTTGACCTAAGTTTTCCGCTGAAAATCTATAATATAATAATTTTTTTAAAAATTGAAAAGCAGTACTAATTTGTAATAAGTTTTATAATTTTCTTTCACAATTTATTAATTAAAATTCGTTATTGTCAACATAACTTTCTAAATAGCTTTAGATGGTCGCTTGGATAAATGCCGACGGAAAACAACAAGTTGTAATAAAGCCGCAGGAACATTTGGACGTATGGCGTTCAAACTTAGTTATTCACCGGTGGGACATTGTTTAAACTTGACTCACCACCTATAACCTATACAAAAGGGTTACTATTTGGTTATAGTTTTTTGATTTGATTTATATTAATATCAAATGTTCTAAACCTATATAGACAAAATTTTGCATTGTAATGATTTAATTCAACTTTTCATATTTAGTTAAACAACCTATAGAACTTTCTTTATTTAAAACATGTTTTTTAATTGTACTTGCATTTCTTTATTTTTTATAACTATCTTATTTTGAAAGCTAAATGGTTAGATCCATTATTTTCGTTTTTATATTTTTGTTATTCACAATTGTTTAAAAATGTTTCGATAACGATTTGAGAAATATTAAGGTGAAAAATTGCAAAAATTTTTGGTCAAATTAGGAACATTGATATTATGGTATTTAAATTAAAAATTTCAACAAATTGTCTAAGTGCGGGCACAAACAAGTTTGTGCCAAACACATCAGCACGGGGCATTGCACACATAAAAAGTCAAGCCAGACTGCAAAAAATTAGGTTTTTTGAAAAAAAAATTTTAGTTTTCTCGATGTTTCCAACTTAGTCTTTTTTATTTTAGATATAATGTTTATTTTCCAGATTACTAAAAAAATTTATTTGCATACTCAGTTTTTCCCACGCTGGGGTAATTATGATCAGCACTTGAATATTGTCGAAAAAATTTAAAACACTTTAATAACCTAATTATATTACTTACTCTTTTATATAAGACTTAATAAAAAGACCTATATTTAAAACGATAATTTTGTATGATTTACAGTTTTTTTGGATTGTATAAAATGGTTTTACCGTTATTGCGCAAAATATCGAAATTCTCTATCTAAATACAATTATTATAATATTACTTATTATGTACAATGAATTATCATAACCATAAATTTTTCTTATTAAAATTGGAGTCAGCAAAATTCCGCCCCACAATTTTTGACTCATTTTGCCCCAGCAACAACCACTTCTTGAGGGGTTAAAGAATATAATTAAACACGTGATATAATAATTATTTTACATAATTGTCACTTAATACTTCACACCTGTAAACCTATAAATGATCGTTTAAAATTTTATCCAAAAAATCAAGAATTTAATTTTTAAGACAAATATACGTTTTACTATATGCACTCAAAAAGTTTTGATCATTGGGATAAAAATTTTTTTGCTGACGGTGTTTAAAACATATATTTTATTTATATCGCATTCATTACTTCCAGTTGAATTACCAAACTTTTTTAAACATCAAAAAAGTTATAATTTGCCTCCAAAATAGATACTTTCACCCAAATTTTTATATTATTTAAATTCGCCAAACAGAAATATTTTATTTGCATTTTTTGAGAGCAGAGTTATAAATAGAATTCTATCTAGGTATATCGAGTTCGTTTACCGTTTTAATCAAATTTAGTTAGTCAGTTATAAACATTAAATTATAGAAAAAAAGGTTAAAATCAAAAAACAAAAATAAATTAAATTTTATTTGCAGTTAAACTGTTAAATTTGCTAATAATATCTTTTACCGATAATATCAAAATGTATTTATACGCTTAGTTGTTTTGCAATATAATGCCAATTTAACAGCTGGATTATATTAATAAATTTATTTTTCCATTATATATGATTAAAAACGTAAAGTTAAATAAGGATTTTAAAATAAATAATAAATTGTTTTTTTTTAGGGTATATTTAGATCCGTAAATTTGTCAGTTACTTCGTTATAGACTTGACACCTAGAGTTACATTCTGAAGAAACTAGAAAACGAAAAGGAGATTAGGTTATCATGGGGATGTGTATTCTTTTATGTTTCATAATAATCTCGTTTCTAACATAAATATTTATTGAATGTTCATTTAATGTTAAAATCCTGTTCTAGAAGAGAACCCGCGATTACTGTAGTCCAACTTAAGCAATATTTAAATTTTGAATATCTTCAAAATATTATATATTGGCGGGTCAAATTTTTGTGACTTTTTCTTTAAATATATAATAAACAGCAACTAGTATTAAAAATTTGTTCTAAGTTCATAAGCAGTTGACAGATGCTTTTAAACCGTATGACCCACACTCAATTTCACTGTTAAAACCATACCAATGCTTCTTACCTCTACATATTAGTATATAAATGCTTGTTTGTATAATATTGATAAAATTATCTTTTTCTTTACAAAATATCTAGTTTTTAAAGGTGAATAATATCAGTTGTACGTTTATTTTCAAAAATTTTTTTTTATGAATTTCTTCAAAACGTTTAATAGATTAAAAAACACTATTTGTTCAATAATATTGATACATTTATTTACATAAGATTTAACGAAATAAAAATGAATAATTCGTTTTATATTTTTTTTTTATGTTAAAACACGTAAAAGTGAAATACCGCGAAATTTCGTAATTTTGAAAAAAATTTATTTTGTGGGCTAAAAACGCACATTTATAAAGTTGCCAAACTTTTTATTTACATCATAAAATGCTATTTTCTGAAATAAAATTTTTAAATTAAAATTTTACGAAAAATAAAAACTCACTTTGCACGCCCTTATATAAAATTTACGTTACATTAATAATAACTTATATTAGTTTCCGTGATTTCAAAGAGACGTATTTTTTTTCAAAAATAAAAAAATAAAAGTTCATAGCTATAAAAACCGCGGTTTAAAATTAGGTCCCTATAGGACACACTATATATCGCGTTTCATAAATTTCACCTACATTCGCGGCAATGACAATACTGACAAACTTGTTAGTTTGACTAAATGCATAACATCAAATATTGACTCTGATTTTTTGGATAAGTTCGACTCAATTCAGCCAAACAACAAAAAATTGGGATTAGTCATTATAAAAATTATTTGTTGGACATTGGTGGACATTGAGTGATTATAGGTTGAAAGAAATATTCAAATACATTATATTACCGTCCGAACAAAACATAAAAATTAAATAATCGCATTTTGCAACAAATGTCTATTTTTAAACAGCAAAAAATTACGTAAGACATACATCAACAAAATGGAGAAAAATAGTTCGTTATTAAAGACTGCTTGAGCATGGATATAATGCTAAAATATAATATTAAAGAGCAATTAAGAAAATCGCCCGAACCTAATCAAAAATATTTAATACAAAAATCGCAATTGCATATTTGCCGACATTTTTCAAATAATTTGAATAGCCAAAAACAAACAAAATAAATTGAAAAAAATAGTTCATTAATGTAAACTCAGCTTGTAGTTTCCGCAAACAATTTGATTTGCTTATTACACAGATGCTTAAACGGGAAATTACCTATTAAATCAATTATTTTGCAACAATTTGCGACATTATTTCAGATTTCAGTTTGACAAACTTACAAAATATTATATATATATAATTATCAAATCATTTGCTAATATGAAATTACACCACAAAATTTAGACATCAAAAATTATAATTTTAAAAAAGACATAAAAACAAAATAGTTTGACAACATTGAATACAAGAAATATAAAATAAAACGGCTACTTTGCCATTCATTTAAAACTATTTTAAAAACAAAAATGAATAAGAATAAAAGTTTTACCTACTTCAATACATAATAATTTTATTTTTAAATAAAAACTTAATAATACAAGAATGTAACAATTAATGATTTTGTTAAATTTTTTATATAAATATAAAGATACAATTACCTGAGAAATACCAAAACATACCATCTGCTAATGTTAATTTTAAACCAAAGGAAAAAAACTGGGACTTCAAAACTCAAGTACTTGGGAATATTTTAAAAATTATTGAACTCTAGTTAAATTGTAATTTTATTTCTAGAGTTTTGACATACTTCCTAAAAGACAACAAATGTTTGCAGTTATCAAAGGTCTCAGAAATATTTTAATGTACTTTTTCTGTTTTTATATATCAATTTTTACGAACCCATATAGTAATTTTTCTAAACATAGCTGAAGTAGTGCATTGCTAAAGCATTTGCTTTTGGTTTTTCTCTCCATAAGGTAAATAATCCGAAATATATAAAATTACTCTATTTTATTGAGAAATTTTGCAATTTTGTTATTTTTAAATCATAAACTAGTAAATTACAGCTTATGAATTTAATACCTGGATTTAAAAATGCCCTTTTGGATCAACATTTGCAAAAATCCATTAATTAAATAATGTGTTGTTTGATACAGGCTCAGCAAACTTATGGGTTCCTTCAAGATATTGTTCAATATTAGATATAGCTTGCTGTAAGTTTAAAATATTTCTTAGTTACTAACCATGTTTTTAAGCAACAAGGTTAAGGCATTATGCCTCTATACATTTGTATATAAGCTAATACTTATAAAAGGCAAAATATTACCATTTTCTTGCAAAACTATTTATAGGGTATAAAACTGCATGGTTATATATCAAGTCACACATTATTTAATTAATGGATTTACACAAATGTTATTAAAGGGCATTTTTTATAATCCAGGTATTAAATTCATAAGAAACTACTTAATTTACTAGGTTTATGATTTAAAAATAACAAAAATTGCAAAATTTCTCAATAAAATAAGAAAGTAATTTTACTCTCCTTTTTCAAGGATTATTTACCTTATAAAGGGGAGAAAGAAAACCAAAAGCAAATGCTTTAACAAGTACACACACTCAGTATACAAAATGTTTAGAAAAATTACTATATGGGATTCCTTTAGATTGAAATATATAAAAAACGAAAGAGTACAGCCCAAAAATTAATATTTCTAATAGACCTTGTGCTTGCAAACATTTGTTGTGTTTAGGGTATGTCAAAACTCTAGAAATAAAATTACAATTTAACTAGAGTTCCATGGAACTTTGATTAAAATATTCCCAAGTGCCCCGAGTTTTTTAATTTTGAAGTCCCAAGTTTTTTTTCCTTTAGTTTAAAATTAACATTAGCTTATTGGAATGGTATGTTTTGGTTTCTCAGGCCCGATTCTAGCTTTTCCAATTTGGGGGGGGCAAAAAAACTTGTGGAAGGCCAGATAATGCATCTTTTTAATCTATATAAAAATTTAACAAAATCATTAGTGACACATTCTTTGTAATTATTAAGTTTTTTATTTAAAAATAAAATTATTATGTATTTTTTTTTGGGGGGGGGGGGGGGGGGGGGGGGCAATTAAAAAATTTTTGGTATATTCATTTTGTTTTAAAATGAAAGTTTTAAATGAATGTAAAAGTAGCCGTTTGTGCATATTTCTTGTATTCAATGTTGTCAAACTATTTTTTGTTTTTATAATCTTTTTAAAATTATAATTTTGATGTCTACATAGAATTTTAATAGGTGATTTTTGTAATTGGTAATTTCATATTGTAAATGATTTGATAATTATATATATATAATATTTTTGTAAGTTTGTCAAATATCTGAAATAATGTCACCAAATTGTTGCAAATAATTGATTATTTAATAAGGTAATTTTCTCCATTTTTTTGGCGGATATATATAAGTAATCTTTTTTAATATTTTTTCATTTAAGCATCTATTAATGTCGCCAAATTGTTGCAAATACAAATAATTTATTAATGAACTATTTTTTTCCAATTTATTTTGTTTGTTTGGCTATTCAAATTATTTGAAAAATGTCAACAAATTGTCGCAATTGCGATTACAGTATTAAACTATTTTTTTTTGATTAGGTTCGGGCGGTTTTATGTTAGTACTCTTTTTAATATTATATTTTAGCGTGTAATATTGTCACCAATTTGTCTCAAATGCGAATAATTTAATAACGAACTATTTTTCTCCGATTTTTTTGTTTGATTGGCTATATATTAATAATATTTTCGTAATTTTTGCTGTTTAAATAGGCCACATTGTTGCAAATGCGATTATTTTAATTTTTATGTTTTGTTCGGACGGTAATATATTAGTAATCTAGTAATATTTCTTCAATATATCACTCCAATAATAAAGTTACCAATGTCCAAGCAAATAATTTTATAATAAACTAATCCCAATTTTTTGTTGTTTGGCCTTAATTAGTCAGGCTTATCCAAAAAATCCAGGATCAATATTGATGTTATGCATTTAGTCAAACCTAACAAATTTATTCGAGTTGTGGCATTAACCCGCGAATGGTAAGGTGAGAAATTTGTAACGCGAATGCTATAGTGGTGTCTATAGGGACCCTAATTTTAAACCCTTATTACTTTAGTTTTATAGCTATGAACTTTATTTTTTTTTATTTTGAAGAAAAATACGTGCTCTTTAATTACAAACTAATATAAGTTATTATTAATGTAACGTAAATTTTATATAAGGGCACGTGCAAAGTGAGTTTTTATTTTCGTAAAATTTTAATTTAAAAAATTTTTATTTCAGAAAATAGCATTTTATGTGCTTAAACTAAGTTTGGCAACTTTATAAAAATGTGCGTTTTATTACAAAATAAATTTTTTCAAAATTTTGAAAATTTCGCGAAATATATTTCACTTTGCACGTGTTTTAACATAAAAAAAAATATAAAATGAGAATTATTCATTTTTTATATTTCATTAGATAAATCTTGTCATCGAACTAAATGTATCAATATTATTAATTAAATAGTGTTTTTAAGTCTAGTAGAACATTTTTTGAAGAATTCATAAAAAAAAATTTTTTGAAATAAAAACTTATTTTTGGCTATTATTCACCTTTAAAACTAGATATTTTGTAAAGAAAAAAAGATAATTTTTATCAATATTATACAAACAAACATTTTATATACTAATATGTAAATTAAAAAAAACTTTTTTAGTTTTTACATTGAGGCAATATAATGGTTTTTAACAGTGAAATTGAGAGTGTGGGGTCCATACGGACCCTAAAAGAATATCTATCCAAACAAATTTTCTTATGAGACTTAGAACAAATTTTAATACTAGTTATGTTTATTATATATTTAAGAAAAAAGTCACAAAAATTTGACCCATAATATATAATATTTTTGAAGATATTCAAAATTCAAAATGTGCTAGGGTCTGTATGGACCCCACAGTGCTAATCGCGGGTTAAACAAGCTCTTCTAGAAACAGGATTTTAACATTAAATAACATTCAACAAATATTTATGTTAGAAACGAGATTATTATGAAAACATAAAAGAATGCATCCCCATGATAACCTAATCTCATATATATTTTTCGTTTTTCCTAGTTTCTTCCGTCTTTGGCTCCTTAGATCCGTCTATAACGAAAAATGGCCTTTTTTGACCAAATTTACAGATCTAAATATACCCTAAAAAAACAATTTAAAAATCTTATTTGCATTTTAAAATCCCTTGTAACTTACGTTTTTAATCATATATAATGGAAAAATAAATTTATTAATATATCCAGCTCTTAAATTGGCATTTAGATAATACAAAACATTTCGCGTATAAACTTAAATACGACACGATATATTATCGGTAAAATATTATTAGTTTAAATTTAACAGTTTAACTGCAAAAATAAAATTTGAATTTATTTTTGTTTATGAATCTTTTTTGGTTTTTTAACCTTTTTTTCTATAATTTTCAATGTTTATAACTGACTAACTAAGTTTGATTAGGAAAAACGGTAAACGAACTCGATATACCCTAAGATGGCAGGAACTCTGTATAACTCATAACTCTCAAAAAATTGTTGACATGCGTAATTAGTATCACCCCGTGTTTACAGCAAAATTTATAATATAGAGTAGGGGAGACCGGGGCAATTATGCTATTGGGGCAATTATAACTTTTGATGTTTTAAAAAGTTTGGTAATTGGTATGATAATAGTGATATATTATAAATAAAATATATGTTTTAAAACCCTTATCAGCAAATTTTTATATCCCAATGATCAAAACTTTTTGAGTTATATAGTAAAACGTATATTTGATGCCCAAAAGTTACAAAAAAAATTCTTGATTTTTTTTGGATAAAATTTTTTAAACTTGATCATTTTACATAAGATTTACGGAATTATCTAATGAAGTATTAAGTCATTGAATTATGTAAAAATAATTATTATATCACGTGTTTAATTATATTCTTTAACCCCTCAAAGTTGGTTGACTAACCTTGGGGCAAAAATGAGTCAAAAATTGTGGGGTAGTTTTGACTCAATTTTAATAAGAAAAAATTTATGGTTATGATCTAATTCATTTATTTTATAATAAAATATTAATATTACTTAATAATTTATCATTTTAGATAGAAAATTTCCGATATTTTTGCGCAATAACGATTAAAACCATTTTAGCTTACAATCCAAAAAAAACCTTAAATCCTTAAAAATTATCGTTTTTTATACAACTCTTTCGTCTTTTATTGAAATCTTATATAAAATTAAGTAATATATTAGGTTATTAAAATGTTTTTAAGTGCTAATGGATTTTTCGACATGTTCAGAATTACCCTACGCTGATCATAATTACCCCAGCGTGGGGTAATTATGTTTTTTTAAATAAATTTTTTTTAGATAATCCTAGAAAAATAAACATTATATATATTAAAGAACTAAGTTAGAGCTATCGAAAACTAAAATTTTTTTTTCAAAAAACCCTGTAGTTTTTTTGCAATCTGGGCTTGACTTTTATGTGTCACAATTGCCCCGGTCTCCCCTAATTGCTAATTAATTATTTAATGTTTAAATCCTAAACTGTTCAATGCTACCGCTCCAAACAATTTGTTAAGTTTTACAATTTAAATGCATAATATCAATGTTCCTGGGTTTTTTAATGAGCCTTAATTTGACCAAAATTTTTTTAATTTTTCACCTTAATTATTTCTCAAATCATTATCAGAAACTATTTTAAATTAATTAATGAATAACAAAAATATATAAAACGAAAATAGTAAGATCTAACCATTTAAATTTCAAAATAGAATAGTTATAAAAAATAAAAGAAATGCAAATTTTTAATTAAAAAACATGTTTTAAATAAAGAAAGTTCTATAGATTTGACCTAACTAAAATATGAAAAAGTTGGAGTAAATCATTACAATGCAAATTTTGTCTATATAGGGTTTAGAACATTTGATATTAATATATAAATCAAATCAAAAAACTATAACCAAAATACTTAACCGCTTTGTAAGATTAAATGTTCGTAAAATTATGCAATCTGCAATATAGGTTATAAATGGTGAGGTCAAGTTTAAACAATATTCCGCCGGTGATAATAAGTTTGAACGCTGACCATACGTCCAAAAATGTTCCGCCGGCTGTACATAAGCTTTGGACGTTGAGGTCAAACAATTTTCCGTCGGCGAAATAATCTTGGCGGTGACAGATGCATCTAAAACTATTTAGAAAGTTATGTTGACTTAATAACAGAAATTTTAATTAATAGGGTGTGAAGAGAAAATTATAAAATTAACTTATTACAAATTAGGTGTAAATTACTGCTTTTCAGTTTTTAAAATTATTATATTATGCAAGATTTTCCGGCCTAATATAGGCTTGGAAGCTTAGGTCAAGTCCAGACAATATTCCGCAAATGTTTTAGACGTTGACTTAACAAAATTAGTCCGCCGGCGGTATAAGGCCTAGAATGTTGAGGTCAACATCAAATAATCCGTCGGCGAAATCTAGGGTTTGGACACTGACAATTATACATGCAATAAAACGATAAAATGTTTCTCTCATAATTTAATTAATTACGTTTACAACTATTTTGTTACAGAAAAATTTTATTAATAGATCACTAATACACGGCCGTCCGAACAAAAAAAACGGGTAAAATTAATTTAATATAAAATTATTTGCATTTGCCTTTAATGACATTAAATTAGCAGACTTATTGACAAAATTACCTATTATTAATAAATAAAAAATTTTGCCCAATTTAAATTGCGACAGGTGTGGTAACATTGTCTCAGCAGGCTTGAAATTGACAACAATATTTAATATATAGTTAATCACAAAATAAATCATAAAAGATTCTCCAGGGTATTATTAATTACATTTGCAACAATTTGGTGACATTACCACAATAGTTGCTAAATATCATTAATATTTACATACAAACAAATAACTCGGATTATTTTGGCAATTATTTTATATGCATTTGCAATCTAGTCGCATCAATCAATATTCATAAATCTAAAATAATAACATAATTTATATCTTATGACTTTGACTACACAAATATTAAATCTACCCTTTTTATGAAGACAATGTTAATATTTTCTCGCACTTTCAAATTTTTCCTATTAATATAAACTTTGAAAACTATTTTAAATTTTTGTTTATAACAACTAAACATCTGATGGCCGAATTTCTTTATTTGCTAAAAACTCGTTAAAAACGGTATTCTACCTCCATATAAGCAGCGCTGGGCCTTGTTAATGATTGGATAGGCGATCGCCCACCAATCCCAAGGCCGTTTATTTTTTTTAGAGAGGCTTAAAAACATACGTCGCCGGTGTGTTTTAAATCTCATTTAACCATGCGGGACCAGTTTAAAGTCCCGGTGGAGTTAAAAGATTATAATCCGATGGTAATTCCGCCCATATAAGGGAGAGGTTTGGGACAAATTTTAAAACCACACGTTAGGCACAATAAAATTATCTATTGAGTCTATTTACAAAATATGATTCATTTTTCATATTTAAGTTTTAAGGTTAAAATCAGGTAAACTGTATTTGCATATAAAATTTCATGTCTTAGGCATAATTTTGTAGGATGCATAAGATTTTTGAAAGACAAATAACATTATTTTATATAACAATTGTTTTGCATAGATATTCACAATAAATATGATCACTCTAAATCCCAAACATATATCAAAAATGGTACCGAATTTAGTATACAATATGGGACCGGAGCATTGTCTGGTTATCTGAGCACAGATACACTGAAAGTTATTACATTGTTTTTCTTTTAATTTATTATTTATTTAATAATTTGAATTAAACTAGGTGTGGTTTACTTAAAACTGGGTTTATACTGACTCCTGCATTTATTAAATATCTTTAAAAGTGATTTTCTTGAATATAAATAAATAATTGCTCTAATTTGACAAATCTATAGTATTGGAAATGTAAACCCTGTCTTCGTTAAGAGAAACCTTACCCGTCAGCGCTTCGCCTCTTTTTCAGCATGTGTTTTTGCAGAGTTAAAAGGTTGATAAGCCTAGGTTCTCAGAAAAATGAACTTTGATTTGATGGCGGTCATCCATTCAACTACTAACCAGGCTCGGAGCTGCTTAACTTGACATATAAAGCTTACATGCGCTTAAGGTCGTCTGACCTTAATACGGTAAAATCTAAATCTCATCATACAATTGTTGGCCAAACTCTAAAAATTTTTGTTGTGAAAACATCTTTTTTTGTTTAATCACTCCGTATACTCTTTTTTAGTTCGAACTTATATATACAAATATTTTTGTTTGTCAAATATAATTTTTGAAAATTTTTAAATAATTTTTTTTTCTTATTTTTGGTAATGGCAGCACAACTAAGCAAAATAAAAAAATTTATTAAAGGTGTCTAAAAATACAACATGTTTGGCGCATTTTCAACAAAAAAATTATGATTAAAAATTAGAGTTATTGACTCAATAATTACCTCTTTAATCTTAATAAAGGGCAATCTTATGGTTCATAACGATCAACGTATTTAAATAGTACATCAAATATTCAAGTTATGTATTACTTTAATTTTAAAAAAATTTGGTCAATATGGGAATTTAAGCAATTAAGCGATGATGAATTTAAATTTGTCTTTTGAAATATTAGCTATTTGAATATTTAAGGCGCGAGAGGTTTCGGAGTTTTTAATTTGCCGGGTTTTTCCATTTCAACCTATAAAAAAAATAAGACTCTTTACTCACTTAGAAGCTGATGAGTGACATACTAGGGCGGTAAGTCCTTTGATATGCCCATTTCGAGAGTTTAGGGGGTTAAACCTCTGGGTCGCCGACAGTTCTCTTTACGAAGATTCAAGCCATAAGAACCGAGAAGCTGTATAAGCCGATCGGGAATTTTTAGTAAAAAAATCATAAAACAGCTTATTTACTACCGAATTTAATTAGTAGTAAGTCGTTTATTTACTACTTGATTTAATTAGCAGAGTCCACCTACCATTTTTTGTTATCAGGTCGTACTTTAGTCTTTGTAAAAGGGGAAAAATGTTTTATTGAATCAAAACATTCTTTTGCATCAAAATTTACATTTTTTTCTTTTGCGCCTTTCCTTGTTTAATATGAATTATGGACGATGAGTTGAATGGTAAAAATCTTATATAAATAAAATATATGATAAAATATTTTTTTTGTATGAGCATTATTATACAAACC
>JAUIRJ010000494.1:0-15134 GCA_030555515.1 Acutogordius australiensis | reverse complement strand
ACTTTAATTATTATAAATTTTTATATGGTCAATTCCACCTCAAATCGACAAACTTTTTCCCTTCAAGTCTCAGTTTTGGCTGAAATTTAGTACAATGGTAGGGTCCTAGGGTGCTGATAAAAACCTAAATTTTTTTTGACCGGAAGTGATTTTTGACCGAGATATGAGCAAAAATATTTTTCATTTTTTTGCAAAAAAAAATTTGAGGCAACTTTGCGCGCATGTATCATCAAAAGTATTGTAGCTAGAGTCATAAATTTTTTTTTATTTTGAAGATCGTAATAAGGGCTACCTTAGATGCAAAAAATTTAAAAAAAAAATTTTTTTTAAGTTACCAAAAAATTAAAGTCAAGTTTAGACACAAATAGCTCAAAAAACGTATCTTTGAATTTTCTGAAAAATTTATATAATATGGCCCTTAATAATGTTAATAAATATATGATTTAAAAAGTTTGGGACCGGCATGACTTTTTACAAAATTTAAAAATATCAATTTTTTGCACTAATTTTGGAACACATTTATGCCCTTTGCACTATATTAGAATATGCCAATGTGCCAAATTTGACAGTATTCAAAAAGCAGGACATATGGGCAATTATGTTAGACCACGATAGTTTAATTTAATTAATTACTACCATTATTAAATTTACAATGAAAAAGTGAACCTTAAAACCGAAAAAAGTGAAAATTTTGCCTGTTTTCAAAATCGACTTTCTGGTTAACCAGCCAACCTTTTTTTAATATTTAACATTTATTTTATAGATAAAATATTGCTTAATAACATATAATAGCCCCACCTTTTTTCACTCGATTTTGACGCTTCCACAATAAAAATACCTAAATTTGCCAAAAAACAGCAAATTTTCAGGTGTCAAAAAACTAACGCAGATTGTATTCGTCTGTGCAAGCTTATTTTTTTATTATTTTGGCAAAATTATCTAAAAATATCTAGAACCTATATAATCAGTCATATTTTGCCTGTTAAAGTGTTAAAAAAATAATATATATGTTATGTATAGAAAATCTTAAAAGAACTAGATAGGTAAATTATAAAAAAATGAGATTATTAAATCATTTCATTATTTTTATTAAATTTGTAATTTAATGTATTTATTAAAACACATTTTTGTGTTAAAACTCGTAAGGAACGCATTTAGTTATAAAAAACTTTAGGTCAATGCCCAAATCTATATGCCCATAGAATCAAGTAACAGTAATATTTCCTCTTTCTTTAATAGGTTTAGTGCGTCTATATTATAAAACTAAAATGTAATTAGAACTTAAATTGTTGGTTTTTAAACTTTATTAAGGTCAGTTAGATATATATGGTGTTCCTTGATCTAAATAGCCTTTCAAAAACTTATTTGGCATTTGTAAAAATTAGTAAAAAAGACTGAATGTCTATATTTTGTTTATATTAAATTGGGTCTAATATTTAGTCTTAAAATTCATCATTGAAGCTAATTCTGCCCGTTATAATCATTTAAGGTTGTTTAATCCTAAAATTGACTTCTTTTATGTAGTTATAATAGGGCACGTGCAAAGTGAGTTTTTATTTTCGTAAAATTTCGAAAATTCTGAAATTTTTAAAAATTTTATTTTTTTCAAAATTTTTTAAAAAATTTTTTATTTCAGAAAAAGCATTTTATGTGCATAAACTTAATTTGGCAACTTTTAAAAAATTTGCGTTTTATTTCAAAAAAAATTTTTTCAAAATTTTGAAATTTTCACAAAAATAAAAACTCACTTTGCACGTGCCCATATCAAAAAACCATATAACTATGTTTCATAAAATAATTGACTTTTTACGTTTATTTTAAGTTTGTTGATAATCATAAAAAAAGAAAATCTGTTAAATCATAATATTCTAAATAGGCCAAATATATTCTATTTTACTAATTTTTGTCAGATTTAACGTTGTTGAGGCTGTTTTATTTAAAAACTATTAATTAATAGAAAAAAATTAATTTTTACAAATTTTTTAACCTTATTATTTTTTCTAAAATCCTCTTAAATTTTTTTTTATCCAATAAATTTAACAAATTTTTTGAATTTTGCCGAGGATAAATATTGAGAATTATGTACATATTCTAATATTGTTCATCAAACTAAAAATGACTAGTAAAAGTTAACATATATAAGCATAAAAATTTTAAGTTTTTATTTTTTACACCTCAAAATTTCAAAAAACCTGGCAAACTTTGGTTTTTATTTCATAAAAAGCTATGGGTACGTTAAAAAATGTTGGGGGAAATATATGTTATATAGTGATGTTTTATGTATAAAATGCAGTTTTAAATTTTCAAATTGGTATGGTAGTGACCCAGAAAGTCGGCTTAGAAGATAGGAGTAAAATACTGAAAATTACCAATTTTTTTGTTCTAAAGTTCCCCTTTTCTTTCCAAAATTGACAATAGTTTGAATCAAATTAATAAAACTGTTATAGCCTAACATATTTGCCCCTATGTCTAACTTCTTATATATAAACAAATTTGGCACTTTTAAATATTTTAATATAGTACAGGGAGCAAATTTTTGTCTAAAAATCAAAAAAAAAATTTTTTTTTTCTGAATTTTTTGAAAAGTCTAGTCGGTCCCATACTTTTGAGTTCACATATTAATAATGAATACTAAGGACTGTATTTCAGCAATTTTTTAAGAAATTCAAAAATACGTTTTTTTAGTTATATCAAATTGAATGTTTTTTACAAAATTGTAAAATTTCAAAAAAATAATATTAAAATTATAAACACATGCAAGATAGCCCTTATTGTCCTCTTCAAAATAAAAAAAAAATTTAGTCTCTAGCTATAATACTTTTTGACTTATAACCTCGCAAAGTTGCATTAAATGTGAAAATTCACCTTGCAATTTTTATTTCTTTTGCCCCTATCTTCGTCAAAAATCACTTCCGGTCAAAAAAAATTTCCAGATTATGAGATACTCTTAGATACTACCTCCATGCAAAATTTCAGCCAAATCAAAAGGGGTACCCTTCCCGGACTTGCTGGATTGAGGTGGAATTGACCATATATCAATTCATAATTTGTATTTGTGTGGCGCCGATTACGGCGCCACTAACTTTACTATTTTGCTGGGGTTAAAATATATATTGTTCTTTAATTGCAAATTTCTAACTTTTACATAAGAATTTGAAAAACTAAAAAAACAATATTTCTTTTTTTTATTGTTTCTTTTTACTAATTTTTCCTTTTATAAATATTAACTTTTCTCGTGAGTTCATTATGACAATACGTTTTTTAAACTATATGTGTCTAAACTTGACTTTAATTTTTTAATAAAAAATAAATTTTTTTTAAACATTTTTTGCTTCTAAGATAGCTTATTAAGATCTTCGAAATAAAAAAAATTGTGACTCTAGCTACAATACTTTATATGATACATGCGCGCAAATTTGCCTCAAATTTTTTTTTCAAAAAAAAAATGAAAAATATTTTTGCTTATATCTCGGTCAAAAACCACTTTCGGTCAAAAAAAAATTTAGGTTTATATCAGCGCTCAAGGACACTACCAGTGTACCAAAATTCAGCCACAACTGATACTTTAAGGGAAAAAGTTTGTCGATTTGAGGTGGAAATGATCATAAATATATTATATTTTAATTTAAAATTTTAACAAAACTGTAATAAGGCCAATTTTTGTTTGATTATACGTAGCATCTATGAATGCCTTTGTGAAAGCATGGGAAGATAACTCTGTTTTAATTAAATGGGATGTCATAGCAATTAACAATGTTCATCCAATTTCTTACAAGATCGAATATAGCATCAAAGGAGGCACCTCGAAGTCTATAAAATTAGAAGCTATCAATTGTGATAACCTGATAACGGTACATATTAATATAGAATAACTTTTCAAGTGAGGAATAAAAAAACATTTTTTCATTAAATTTTCTAACCAAAGGCTATCATGGGGTTGCATTTTTTTAAAAGTTTTTACAAAATTCAAAGTTTTTGACATTGATATTTGTTGACTTGTGTTTAACTTTTTTTCTGTTTTATTTGTTAAGCCATTAGCATTTTAAATTTTGTGAGACTTTGGGCAAACCACCTGAAATCTGAACCCTAGGCTTTTATGTAGATTGCCATATTTTTTTTAGTTATAGACTATTCAATAAAAAATTTTTATTCCAAGGTTGTAAAAAAAAGAAAAAAAATATCCGGCTTAATTGAGATTGTTGCCTCTCGCTCCTTTGAGTAAAATGTTCCCAGAGAGTTAATTGACCTAATACTTATAAAGCCTAAAAAAATATTAAAAGAGTTGTGCTATCGAAGCAAAAGCCTCTTGAATTAAACTTTAATCATATTTTTTATAAAACAACAAACACAAGAAATTGCCTATTTATTTTTCTCGCAAGATTATATTTTGTAGCTTGTCCTATATAATGTCAATTAGCACAAATATTTATCTTTTTAAAAAATTTATGTTAGGTTTGAAAATAACACAAGCAAATAAAATGATAACTAGTAGATCTTTAGAAAATCTTAGGTTGTTAGCATACGAGTATAACACAGGTCAACATTTTTCTGAGAGTTATGAGTTAACTACAGAGATCAAACCTGCCATCTTAGGGAATATCGAATCTTTTCTGTATTTCCTAATCAAACCTAGTTAGTCAGTTATAAACATTGAATATTTAAAAAAAAGGTTAAAAACCAAAAAGATTAAAAAACAAATATAAATAGTTAAACTGTTAAATTTAAACTTCAAATATTATATTCATAAAAACCGATAATATATCTTGTCGTATTTAAGTTTGGACGCGAATTATTTTGTATTATCTAAATGCCGGTGTAAGAGCTTGATAAATTAATAAAAAAAATTTTCTTTATTTGTGGTTAAAAATATAAGTTACAAGTTATTTTTTAAAGCATTTTTAAATTATTTCTTTTATCGGTATGTTCAGACCTGTCAATTTCGTCAAAAAACGCCATTTTATATTATAGACGGATCTAAGGAGCCAAAGACGGAAGAAACTAAGAAAAACTAGATTAGGCTATCATCGGGAATTCTTCTATGTTTTCATAAAATTCACATTTTTTACATAAATATTTGTTGACTACTAAGGCTATTCAATTACGATGCTCTGTCAAGGCCATTCATAAGTATTTTGGCACTTCCTAATCTAAAAATGGTAGTTTTAAAAAAAGCAAAATAGAATCGGGGTTTTGAGAAAAGTATATTAAATTTCATTAATTAAAAAAAAATATGTTATTCTTTTTTTATTTGATTATTAATTATATAACAAAGGCTGCGGCTAATATTTAAAAAAAAAATATTTGAGAAAAAATTTTAACGGCATATTAAAAAATGAGAAAATGCTTTTAATTGTTTTAATATGCCTAATAAAATTCTTCTGGATTTTTTATAAACTAGCCACCTTAATGTTAATCAAATGCGCTCAATTTTATTTCTTCCTTTTTTCCACTAGCCCAGCCATACATTTTATAACATATTATATATATTAACAAAAAATTTTAATTCCTAAATTAAATGTAATCAAAATTTAATTATGAAGGGGGTTTGTAGAAAAAATTTTTTGTTCAACATTGCCGAGCTTAGTTTTTTACCATTGCCTCCAATATTTTTATTTATTTTCAGGTCAAATTTAGGATCAAAAAACAGATCATAAGACGTTCAGTAATTTTATAAATGAAAAAAAAATTATATATAATTAAAAAATTAAATAAATACAAATTATATCTGTAAACTAAATACTTTTTTAAACTTTTATCACTAACCATATATAAGTTTTACAATAAAAAAGTCCAAATTACGTCAAAAATAAAAAAATTGCAACTTTGACACCGAATAACAAAATATTTGAGGCATTGGCTAAAATTCCAATTAATTATTCGTAAGCAATAAAAACTTGACCAAAAGTTATAGTTACCATAACTAATGCCTATGGTAATCCAAAATTTATTGTTCAGTAGTGTAGTAAGTTTAAAATTATTCTTCAATTTAGACAACACAAATTATGTGTTAAAACATTCTTTTATAATCAACATACATTGAATACATTAGAACTAGTCAAAAATCAAATTTATATAATAGATGTTGCAATAATCTTATAAGTTTGTTGCAAATTAAATTATAACCCTTTAAAATTACTTTTAGGGTCTAAAAATGGCAATTTGTACCAAAAAAGAAAGTTTAAAATATTTAGTAGAAATACTTTTTTTAAGTACCTAAAAAATCTGAATAATTATTTGAATTTTGTAAACTTTGTCCTAAAGATTGGAAAAATAGTTGTTTCAATTTGATTTTGCCGTTTTGACAATATCATCGGTTAGGGATAGGCATAATTTATTTTATTTTTTATTCATTATTTTTTAAAAAATTTAGAAATAATTAATTTGTCCTCTGTAATATTTTGTGATTATATAACATATCTTGAATAGAATATTTTGTATAGTGCTCACTTAATATTACTGGTCTGAGGAATGGTTTGGCTTACGTGTTTAAAGTGAAACCTATGTTTAAAGTTGGCTTTGGAAGAGTCAATACTATTGCGGCATACACTGGTAAAATTAGATTGTTCAATTATTCAATTTTCAGGCCAAATTTTTTAATATAGCGCCTAGTGTAAGTGACCATATTTAATAACAATTAAGGTTTTTTATTATTTTTTTTAAGGCCTTACCCAAAATTATTATTTAAGTAATTTAATATAGAGAGGTTAATTAGTTATGTTGGTATATTTTGTATCTAAAAGAAATATAATCCTAATATTAATTTTCAAACCCTCTTTTATTTGGGCATGTGAAAAGTGAGTTTTTATTTTCTGAATTTTGAAAGTTTCTGATTTTTAAAATTTTAATTTTTTTTTAAGTTGTGGGAAAATTTTTATATTAGAAAAATAGCATTTCATGCGCACAGGCACGATTCTAGACCCCTTTTGGGGGGGCAGTGCCCCCCCCCCAAAAGTTTTTGATTGCCCCCCCAAAAATAATTGAATTTGCCCCCCCAAAAATACATAGTAATTTTATGTTTGCCCCCCCAAAAAAAATTGAATTTGCCCCCCCAAAAATATATAGTAATTTTATTTCTTCCACATAATATAATTAAATTTGCTCCGTCAACAATATCTAAAAAATATTATCTTAAAAATATTTACTTTTTTTAAAAGTGTTTTTATTCATTAATACTTTTCATCCGCAAGAGAGATCAAACTAACACAGAAATATATAGAAAAGTTTGATTTTACAGACAGCTTTATATTTGTGAAAGCAATTTATAACTCTGATGCCTAAGAAATTTTTTCACTTGACATCAATCTATTGTTAGAATATAATCTAGAACCAAAGAACCTGATCGCACAATGCTACGATGGGCCGAACTAATGCCCTGGGGAAAAGGTGGTGTTCAAGTATTTCTAAGCAAAATAGCTGGACACCATGTGCCGTATATTCACTGCTTTAACCACCGATTGCATTTTGTTGTAAAAGATTGTCTTGAAATTTTAAGTGAAGGGAAAGATTTTTTTGATGATTTTTCTTCCCTTCATAAATTTTTTCAACATGATGTAATCAAGGTAGTTAGTGAATGCGGGACCCCCAGTTGCCCCATTGGTGGTGTGGTCACTCCCTGCCCATTGTTTTTTTTTTAAATTACACAAAAATTAATATTCTTTTAATAATTAAAATAAAAAAAACTTTTATATCGTCAGGTCACAGGGCCGAATCGGGGTTTTTGACCATATTTATAATCATCTATTTATTTTTTTGTATTTAATTGAAAAATTATTTTATTTATTAAAAATAATTTTAGACCAATTTCAATGCAGAACGATTTACATTTCTAAAACTTCTGATTTAATACACCATTGTTTGTTAGAAATTAAACAATTAAGAAATAAAAATATTTTTGAAGATTTATTCTAAAATTATTTTGATATTTATACTTTTTTAAATGACAATAATTTATCTTTGGATAAAAGAAAAACTAAACCTAAAGATTTATCTCATTTTTATTTATTTTCTACTCATAAGTTTGAAAATATTTTAAATATTAAGGATAAAGTAAAAAGTATTTATTTTAATATTATTGATTTATTTATATTTTGATAATAGATTTTTTACCGATAATAGTTATTTAAAATCTTTAGATTCCCTTTATAAATTTGATTAATATTTTAGATATAAATAAACTAGAGCTTATTTTAAAAATAAGTAATATTGATGAAAATTCATTATCTAAAGAAATTGACGTAGCCAAAAATTTTTTAATAAAAAACTTAATAATTACAAAGAATAAATTTTTATATGATTACAAAGATGCGTTTTCTAATCTATTTAACATTTTTCCTATATGTTTGTTAATTGGCTCTTCAACGTCGAGTTGTGAGGCCACATTTTCTTCTTTAAGAAGGATAATAACTTCTTGCTGTTAAGTAGTGAAGTGACCTATGTATAGGTGATTTGGTTTTTCAAGGACACGAAAAATCATTAACTGGGGCGTCAAATTTTGATGAATTTTATAATTTAATCAAAACAACATCTAGGATAAAATTGTTAAATTAATAAAAAACACTGCTCATAATCAGCTAATTATTTACTATTTTAAAATATGGTTGCGATTTTTTTTATGCGCATTTAACGTTTATGTTCAGGTTTTATTTAATTTTTACCCTAATATTAATTACTAGTTATATATAACCAGTTTTTTTTTCATATATATTCTTCCATGCATACTTATACAATTTGTTTTCATGATAATCAATCTTATTTTACTATTCATTTTCTAAAATCCAAAGTTTTATATAGTTTATTTATATCATTCATATATATCATATTTCTAATTTTCATGCGCATTGATACCAAATGATAAAGTACTTAAAATAAATTTCCAAATCTCATATCTTTTTAAGCAATTGATGTTAGTGAAAACAATTAATTTTAATTCATATATCCAAATTATAAACGCAAATATTTTTTTTATTTAGAATATAATAAATTACTATTAATTTGTTAAAAAATTTTGAACATGGATTCTATTGTTGTACATGTATATTTTTTGCCGTGACCGAAGGTCACGGCCAATTTTGCCGCCGAAGGCGGCAAAAAATTTTTTTCTGCCCCCCCAGGAGTTTTTTTTGCCCCCCTAAAATGGAAAAGCTAGAATCGGGCCTGCATGCGCATATACTAAATATAATTACAGTTATTACAAAACAAAATTTATCATATTTTGAAAATTTTACGAAAATATAAACTCACTTAGTACGCGCCCCTAGTAAAATTTGTTTGAATTCGTTATATATAAACAATTATCTAATTCATTCTTGATAAATTTGAAAAAAAAAAAGAGAATTTTTAAAAATTGGGCAAAGGTATTTTATTATTATCCTAAATGGACCACAATTTTTTTTCTATTTTAGATAAACCGAGATGCTAGTATGAAAAATTAACATGAATGCTGCTATCTAAAAAAAATGTGTTTTATTAGGAAGAATCGGCAAACTTTTATAACACAGGTCAACAAATTTAGGATATGAGCTTATTACGGAGATCAAACCTGCCATCTTATGGATTTTCAAATCGATGTACATTTTCTTCTAATCAGACTAAATTATTCATTTACAAATAGTGAAATTTAAAAAAATTATTAAACAAAAAGGAAAATTAAAATGAATTTGAAATTTTTTGCATATTTACAACAGAAAACTGTAACAAATAACATTTGTATTAAAATTACTGCGTCTTTTTATGTTTGGAAGCGAAATTCTGGCAAAATATTCTGAAGAGCTTCTTGATATACTAAAGAATTTTATTTTTCTATTTGGGTAAAATATAAATTACAAGAGATTTGAAATAAAAAGAAATTCCTTTTTAGGGTATTTTTAATGTCGCAAAATATGTAAAAACGGTTATTTTTCGTTTTGAAGGGTTTTAAGAAGGCGGAAGTAAGAAAAACGAAAACTATATGTGATATAAGTCCATCATGGGGATACATATTTTTTTATTATAAAATTCACTATTTTGATATTAATATTTGTTGACCTGTGCAATAAATTAACTTACTTTAAATGAATATAATGTGAATTTATTTAACTATTTAATTTTTTCTTTATAATATTTATTTAATCTCATATCAATATTGTCAAACAGATTGTTAATATAACATTTTGAGAAGTATTCCTAATTTATATCAAAATTCCGACCAAAACTAGCAGAGTCTTGTATTTATTGCAAATGTAGAGGAGTTATAAAAAAATGGCTAGATTTGCTAGGCAATATACTGAGGAAACTAATCATTTAGTTAAATTGCATGATTAAAATGGCGTTTTTGTTATTATTTTCTATAGGAGTAATGGGTTTTTTAACTTTAAAAATCGCTTATCCTGTCTTCAACAGAATAATTTTTAATCGATTGTTGTAATACTCTTAACTTAACTGCCCTTATTTATATCGACTATACAACTTATTAAATACTAAAATATTTATTCACAAGTAAAAGTCTTTTATTCATATAAATGCAACATAAAATATATTAATTCCATAATATGATAATCTATGGTGTGGCGCCGATTACCGGTGCCACTCACAATATTATTTTTTGTGTTTTAAAATATATTTTGCATGTTTCTAACTTTTATATAAGAATTTGAAAAACTGAAAAAATCAATAAATGTTTTAATAAATATTAACTTTTCTCGTGATCACGACACCTCCATTGGCTTCCTAAAAAAAAGAAATTCATTTTAGATAAATTTAACTCTTTTTTTATTTAATCCTAATAACTTAAACCTCTTTTTTTACTTCTTATTATTCAAGTCCCTTTTTCTTTATTTACCCTTATTTCTTAAACTTTAACCTTTTTTTTTTATTTTTAGTTACTCACAACTATATTACATTTTTACTTTCATTTTTGTGATCCTAATCTTTGGTGGTCTCTTTCTTTCTAAATTCTAATTACTGGGTTACACTTTAATCTGTTTTTTCAACCCGGCCTAAAAGTTATTCCGAATAATTTTAGTTTACCTAAAATTTCCATCTTTTTACTTTTACCTATATGGGTGGTTATTTATTTATGCTTTAAGCATTTTCATTTCAGCTATCCTAAATTAAAAATTTCATTTTAATTTGGCAGCCATCCTAAATTAAAAATTTCATTTTAATTTGGACAAAATATAACCACGCCTCTAACTTATTTCTTACTTTTTTTTATGGATGTTTTTAATGAGTAAAATGACGGCTTAGGCCATACAAATTTTAACCCAATTCATCCAGCCTAACTGCCCTTTAATTTTTTTTTTAACTTTTTAGACCTACCTACTAATTAATAACCCAATCTGTCCATTTAAATATCTTTATTTGAGACTTCACCACCACCCTTTAGCTTAATTTTCTTTTTAACTTAATTCTCACAAATTAATAATTTCATTTATTTTTATCTTAATTTTCTTTTTAAACTTTATAAAAAATATAATCTAATATATTTTTATCTTTCCAAGCTTTCCAAAAAAAATTTTATGGAATGGAAGCCAATATATGATTACCGTGCACATCTGTAAATAAATTTTTTCTTTAATGGCATGGGCAAGTCGATTGTGCATCCAGGGTTATTTGTTCTCGTCGGCTAACGCTTGTTTGCACATCCCACTCGTTTCGCGTTCAAACTCGGCAGTCATCTTTACGTTTTTGGAGAATGAGCCTGATGAGTGTATATCGGACCACAGGGCAAATACATAACGAACTTCAATTTCATCCTCCCTCTTGCGTATCGGGGTACTCAAAGCCCCGACCTTGATATCGTGTGGTCCATCTGCCACCATCCACGGTGCGATTTGAAAATAACCGTCGTTTGAAACATTATGAGCAATGGAATAATATTTGGGTACCATTTGTCCATTGAGATCCTGATATCCCATGAGAACGATATTGACAGCTTTGGCGTCGGGAGGCAATCCTTTAGGCTCACATTGCATTATGTAATGGCACTGAGAATTTTTTGTCCAATTCATATCTCGTCGCTTCGTTTTTTTTTATCCGCTTCCATAAGAATATTTTTTTTTAGGTAAATAACTATTTTTTATCTATGCTTTTTCTGATATTTTTATTTTTTTTGGCTAAAAATTTTCTTGTTTTTATCTATTCTATCTAGGTTAGCTTTTTTTTAGCAAAAACAAAAACTTTTTTTACTTCTTACTCTTTTGAAAAAAAATTATAAAAATCACTAATCTCTGTTTGAACAAAAAAATTTACTTTTTTTTTAAAAAAAATCGATATTCATATACTTTACAGAAACATCTAATTAATTGGTAATGGAAACATCTAATTAATGGTGTTAATGTACCCATCTAAATAATTGCAACAGCTAACTCACTAATGGATTCTATCTAACATAGAATTAATTTCTACTAAAACAATGTTAATATCGAATGAAAAACGTGTTAAAACGATTAACTGATTATCGAATATAGCGAATTTAGGCGGTATCATACAAAGATAAACATGAGAAAGTACTAAAATTAACTGGCTATCGAATATAGCGAATTTAGGCGGTATCATACAAAGATAAGGGAAAGTGCTGAAATTAACTGATTATCGAATATAACGAATTTAGGCAGTATTATACGAAGATAAAAATGAGAAAGTGCTAAAACAGACTGTATTAAATATAATGTATTTAAGCACCTGTCTTTAAATGGTCAGCATGCCTTACCAGATTCCCCTCTTTTATTTTTATCTCGTATTGGCCTCTGGGATTTTCATTAATTACCTCTCCCGGCACAAATGTTTTATTAGGCATGTAAGCCCACACTAAATCTCCTTCTTTCCTTTTTCCCACTTTAGTATTATAAAGGCCTTCTTTCTCCTCGTTCAAAAAACTAAGAGGTGTTCTAGCCTGTCTACCGAAAAATTTTTCCATTATACTTTTGTTTTTAGGCACATCATTATGGTATAATCTTAGTAACCAAAATTCACTTTCGCCATTTTTTTCTTTGTTTAACCAAGTTTTAATAATGCCTACAGCTCGCTCCGCCAATCCATTTGATTGGGGATGATACGGAGGAACTAAAATGGACCTTATACCCCATTCTTCACAGAATTTTTGAAATTCTTTTGAAATAAACGCAGGGCCTCGGTCGGAAACAAGGGTTCTTGGAATGCCGTACATTCCACACCAACATTTGATATTTTTTATGAGTACTGCGGAGGTTAAGGCCTGTGTCCAAGCTATTTCAATATAACTTGAACAAACATCGACCGCTACTAAAAATCTTTTTTTTATTATATTCTCCAAAATCTAAATGTACCCGGCTCGGATGGTTATTTGTTCCCATTTTGATTTTTTATTAGCCCTTGGTAAGGCCGAATTTTGTTGACAACCTTTGCAAGACCTAAGGGTAACTTTAATACTGTCATTAATTCCTAATTTTATGTCGACCTCGATACCTTTTAAGCATCCTAAGGTACCGTCGAAAATAGTATCATATTTATTTAAAATTTTGTCAATATCATCCCGAAAAGCTTTTATACAATTCTTAATTATCATATAATCTTTAACATACAATGATTCTTTATCATTTTTATCATCCTTTAAGAGGGTCGGTTTTTGAAAAATGTCCCAATAATTGGGCCCTAGAGCTTGAATTATATCCCACCCTAATATATTTTGCATGCCCTCTGAAATCCAGAAACGACAAACAATATTATTATGAGGTAATATAACCTCAATAAATTCATTGAAAACTATTTTACTTCCATCGAACTGATTAGCCACTAGCTCTTTTTTAGTCGTTTCTATACCTGGACATAAATTATTCAATTGATTTCGACTTATAATGGAGATCGCTGCTCCTGTGTCGAACAAAAATTTTATATTTACTCCATTAATATTTAAATTTATATTGGAACACCTTATTTTTGCGTCATTATTTACAAAATTATATATTAATGTATCCTGTGCTGTATTATTTTCGCCGACTTTTACCACGGAGGAAGGCACGGCTTTTTCACTTCCTCCTGTCGCCCTAAAAAATGATCAGGTTTAGGCTGTACTTTTTCTTTCATCACTTTATATGGGACATTTACAAAAGGTGACTCATTAACCTTGAACATTGTTGGTTTATACCAACATGAGTCTTTATTATGCCCGTTACGTTGACACACTACGCAGAATTTTTTTATCAGCCAGCATGCACTTATTGAATGCCCTGGCTTTTTACAATACGCACATGATAGTGACCGTCTTTTATAATTAACGGGTAAATTCTGTCTTGCGTGTGGTATACTTTTTAATTCTTTTTCTCGAAGATTAATAGACTTTACCATTAAGGTAGCGTCTAAATTTTCGGAGTTTATCTTTTCTCCAGGATTCCCACGTTCTAATGTCGTGGTAGAATCCTCATTTTTAGTCACATTAGCTAAAATCACTAATTTTTCTAGTAACCGCCCCAAATTGTTTTCCCTTTCCCTCATACAATGTACCTGTACTCTTCTCTTTCCGAATTTATATCCAAGAATCAGAGCAATCATCGGTCCTAAGATGCCTATAGCGTATCTAAGAGCATTCGAATCAAAAATATTCGAACTCCCCGAATCGAATATATCCAATAGAATAAGTATATAAGGATGAGGAGGTTTGAAATTAAAGCCCATTGCATCCAAAAATAAAAATTTTTTTTTTTGTCAAATTTTCAAAAAAATCAACAATTTTTCGCTAAAACTTTTTATTTTATTTTTAAATATTCGTTTCAACAAATTAAAATCCTTTAACTTAATTATCTTCAAATGGTCCAATGGGAATTTTATTTTGAATCCGCTGTAGAATAGGTCGCCTCGCAGCGCCAAAAAAAAGTATGTTGTAATACTCTTAACTTAACTGCCCTTATTTATATCGACTATACAACTTATTAAATACTAAAATATTTATTCACAAGTAAAAGTCTTTTATTCATATAAATGCAACATAAAATATATTAATTCCATAATATGATAATCTATGGTGTGGCGCCGATTACCGGTGCCACTCACAATATTATTTTTTGTGTTTTAAAATATATTTTGCATGTTTCTAACTTTTATATAAGAATTTGAAAAACTGAAAAAATCAATAAATGTTTTAATAAATATTAACTTTTCTCGTGATCACGACATCGATAAAA
>JAUIRJ010000493.1:0-15152 GCA_030555515.1 Acutogordius australiensis | reverse complement strand
GGTCAAATTTTATTATCCTTATTGTTGAAGCCTTACGCTTTGGTAGTAATAATTGCCTTAATAAAATATCTGATATAAATATATACAACCTTAATTAACTCCCTGCTTCCTTTTCATTTATATATGCATTAATAAAATATCTGATATAAATATATACAACCTTAATTAACTCCCTGCTTCCTTTTCATTTATATATGCAGATAAAGATTTATTATTATTTTTTAGTATATATAGATGTATTTTGATATAATAATAATAATGATTATTTTTATTCAATAAAAGTTGTGTATTAAATTATTTGAATTTTATATTGGATTTAATAAAAGATAAAAATTAAAAAAAGAAAAAAAAATATTATGAATTTACACCGAATCTAAAGAATGATCCCAAGGAATAGTGCAACAACTGTTGCAACGTTTTGATAACTCGGCGAAAAAAAGGAAAATTGACGAGGTGGGAGATATCCAAACAACATCAAATAATACCCCAGTAACCGTATGCAATACACCAACGGTCACCAATAATTCGTCTGTTATATACAATAATAGTCAGAAAGGAAATTTAGGAATGGTGAAGCCACCAATAGTGAACGGGGCTGGACTGATGGGAAAGGATGATGGAAATCGGTTAAAATTATGGATTGAGGAAATTGGTAATCTAGTAATCGATGAAGAAACGGTGTAGATGGGATCATTCTTTAGATTTGGTGTAAATTCATAATTTTAACCGATTTCCATCATCCTTTCCCATCGGTCCAGCCCCGTTCACTATTGGTGGCTTCACCATTCCTAAATTTCCTTTCTGACTATTATTGTATATAACAGACGAATTATTGGTGACCGTTGGTGTATTGCATACGGTTACTGGGGTATTATTTGATGTTGTTTGGATATCTCCCACCTCGTCAATTTTCCTTTTTTTCGCCGAGTTATCAAAACGTTGCAACAGTTGTTGCATTTGTTGCACTATTCCTCGTTCATTTTGTTTTTGTGAGAACTTTTCCCATTCCAGATCCGGTACATCAATTATATATTCAAATTTGTTGGGCCGCTGTTGTATGACATGTAAAATTGGAAAGTTACACTTTACCTTCTCGGTCATACTGTGTACAGATGACGTTCAGAAGAGAGCCTTCTTGGTCATATTGAGGTTGACATTCAGAAGAGTGCCTTCTTGGTCATACTGTAGTTGACAGATGACATTCAGAAGAGATTATAGGTGTACGTATACTTTCAAATTCATACTTGCCGTAACCTGACATCATGGTGGGTAGATTGGGTATAACCTGGTTAGCTATGCAGTTGAGAGTTTTTTTTTTTACTCTCTTTTACCAATATTTTAAAAATAATATTTTAAATTTTTTTTTGCTTTTGATTGGTTTCACTATTCTAAGCTATAAAGAAAGAAAAGAAATAATTGAAATTTGCATCTACAAGAAATTCCGTTATTTGTGGTCATAGTTATCATCACCTTATATTTCCCGCTTGTACAAAATTCGTTTATTACGCCTTAAATGATACCCATTTGAGTTAACACAATTATCATCCTCATCCAAATTCTTTAGCACATCAAAATTTACTTCTTTCAAATAAAGATTCAACTCCTTGGACTAGGATATCACTCAGAATTTCCTGAATACTTAACTAACATTTTTTATGAAACTTTTGCTGCTTAAACGCACACACGATGACGTGCTGGGAACGATAGTCTTAGCGAGGAAAGCGCCACCTTTACATGTCATACAACAGCGGCCCAACAAATTTGAATATATAATTGATGTACCGGATCTGGAATGGGAGGAGTTCTCACAAAAACAAAATGAACGAGGAATAGTGCAACAAATGCAACAACTGTTGCAACGTTTTGATAACTCGGCGAAAAAAAGGAAAATTGACGAGTATCCAAACAACATCAAATAATACCCCAGTAACCGTATGCAATACACCAACGGTCACCAATAATTCGTCTGTTATATACAATATTAGTCAGAAAGGAAATTTAGGAATGGTGAAGCCGCCAATAGTGAACGGGGCTGGACCGATGGGAAAGGATGATGGAAATCGGTTAAAATTATGGATTGAGGAAATTGGTAATCTGGTAATCGATGAAGAAACGGTGTAGATGGGATCATTCTTTAGATTTGGTGTAAATTCATATTATTTTTTTTTAAGCGGTAAGGTGTTGAAGCCTTACGCTTTGGTAGTAATAATTGCCTTAATAAAATATCTGATATAAATATATACAACCTTAATTAACTCCCTGCTTCCTTTTCATTTATATATGCATTAATAAAATATCTGATATAAATATATACAACCTTAATTAACTCCCTGCTTCCTTTTCATTTATATATGCAGATAAAGATTTATTATTATTTTTTAGTATATATAGATGTATTTTGATATAATAATAATAATGATTATTTTTATTCAATAAAAGTTGTGTATTAAATTATTTGAATTTTATATTGGATTTAATAAAAGATAAAAATTAAAACTTTGTATACTCAACCACTTGGTTACGATAACTGATTTTGTTAAGGCCGATGGTGTCTAGATAGGACATGATTATAGGATTATCATTTATACCATATGTTCTTTTGTTTCGAATAAAGACTTATTGGTGTTTGTAATATTCCACTGTATAACTTACTAGGGTTAGGCATTCCCTAACCCTAGTCACACCTAGAAGGACCCAACCCTGCTTACAGGAATAATCCTAGCCCTAACCACTATTGGCCGGAAAGTTACACTTTACCTTCTCGGTCATACTGTGTACAGATGACGTTCAGAAGAGAGCCTTCTTGGTCATATTGAGGTTGACATTCAGAAGAGTGCCTTCTTGGTCATACAGTAGTTGACAGATGACATTCAGAAGAGATTATAGGTGTACGTATACTTTCAAATTCATACTTGCCGTAACCTGACATCATGGTGGGTAGATTGGGTATAACCTGGTTATGCAGCTGAGAGTTTTATTTATTTTTTTTTTTTATCTTTTATTAAATCCAATATAAAATTCAAATAATTTAATACACAACTTTTATTGAATAAAAATAATCATTATTATTATTATATCAAAATACATCTATATACACTAAAAAATAATAATAAATCTTTATCTGCATATATAAATGAAAAGGAAGCAGGGAGTTAATTAAGGTTGTATATATTTATATCAGATATTTTATTAATGCATATATAAATGAAAAGGAAGCAGGGAGTTAATTAAGGTTGTATATATTTATATCAGATATTTTATTAAGGCAATTATTACTACCAAAGCGTAAGGCTTCAACAGTATCCTTATTTATTTTCTTGCAAAACCTGTGTTTAAATTTAGCCGGCTCGTTGATTTTAAGTTTTAGGTCCCCTCTCTTCCGGTTTGGTCCATAAATTAATATAGGCGATAAAAAATAATATAATATTACAAATCTAACGGCTAGACTAACAATAAATGTAAAATGGTGTTTCGTTATTATTAATATGAAAGTTAAACATTTATTTAGATCGTTAACACTACCTATCATATTTTCTTAACTCTTATACGTTGTAATTTTCTTTCTAAAAATCGGGACCTGGCCTCTCAACAAAAAGTCGAAAAAATGGCAAAGCTTGATAGACTGGTTTTGCGACTATTAAATAAAAAATTCAAAAAAAAACATGTATATTAAAATCAATATTTTCTAAATAATGAAATATACATTTAAGTACGTTAACTCCAACATCCACATTACAAATTAATTTTCACCTCAATATCTAAATAGCACGATTTTAGCCGGTTGAAATATCTAGTGTTATAAAAATATTATAATCTCCAAGTTGTCATATGATATAATTAATTATATTAATCTTAGACCTAAAAATGTTTTTTTATTAAAATTAAAAATCTAGCATAATTATGAAACAAGCTTAAAGTTGTGATAGATGTTATTTTTGTCATGCAACCTCTTATTATGTATTTAAAGAAGGCTAACACAGATTGATAAAAAATGATATGAAAAAAGTTTTTAAAACAAGAATTTATATTTTTTAGCGACTTATTCTTTTTAAAGCCGTGCATACCTTTTACAAGCAATTTTTAAATCTTGATTTGATTTTATATATATTAGGAAAAGGCGCACCGTACTAACGAAACTTCACTCACAAATACCCATAGAGCTGGTAATTATAGTGATCGCGATAGCCTACTCGAAGAAGGTGAAATTCATAGCTCCGCTGAGGTTTTTGTGCCACACCCTCCTACTCCTCTTCCTGAGACTCCAAACATCCAACCTAGCGTTCGAAAATCGTGGTCATCCTCCCACAAACATCACAAACGTCATTCTCATAAAAGTAGCAAACACAAAGACGACAAGAAAGGAATAGGTAATAATGCCGCAGTAGAATTGGGCAAAACACACCTTCCAACGTACGGTGGTAAAGATTCCCATGGAATAAGTAAGAGTAACCGGCAGATTAACGAGATCAACAATCTCTTAACCCAAAATGTTCCTGCAGGAAGCCGGCAAACAGGTGGTTCTCAAATCAAAACCCGAGATCGTTCGACGGAAAAAGAAAAGGCCATTACGAACTTAGCCTTAACTGTCTCTAATAAACCAACAAAAATTCGACACTCGACCACGCAAAGTACCAATGATGCAAGTGAGTGTTCATCTCCTCTTTATTTACATTATTTTTTTTAATATATTTTTAAGTTTTCTTGTAACTTCTTTAATAAAATGAATCACATTTCGCGGAGGTCGGACGACCTTGAGCGCATGTTAAATGTGCTGTGTTATACACTCTAAGTTAAGCAACGTTGAGCTTGGTTATTAGTTGGATGGGTGACCGCTAACGAATCCCAAACCCCTTCATTTTCCTTAGAGCCTAGGTGTTAAAACCTTCTGACGAGTGTTAAATTTCAATTGTTCTGAGGGGCTTGCTGTAGAGTTAAAAGTTGTAAAGCCTTAACAAGTAAGCCTTTTATGGGAAAAAAGGTATGGGTAAAACTCCTCTGCCACACTAATCAAATAAATAAAAAAAATTTTGAGGCACAACTTTAATTTTTTATATATTACATATAGGCTTAAAGAAGAACGAAGGGACTGTAATAGAGATTAAGAGATCGCATCCCACCAATAAATCAAGTGGTTCAACTGTAAACTCGGTTGGCGGCGGCGGCGCTCGTCTCAAAACGCGCAGGGATTCAACGGAGGCCACGGTGCACGCTTTGCTTTTGAAAGCACGCGAACGGAAATTTAAGATGCTTGCACCACCTGGCCCTGTCGGAAAAAATGACAGGAAAATTAATAATAATAATGATTCAACAACAAATAAACTAATACTTAGCCCCTCTTTACGGCAACTCGATTTCGATGGCAATTATCATGTTGCTATAGACCCGTCCATTAAACCCTTAGGACATAATTCCAAAGGTAACGCTAATATTTATGCCCATACACACACCATCTTTTAGATTATCATTTTCATTTTTAATTGAGAAAACTTGTTATCTTTTCAGGGTAGTTAAGATATCTGAATTGTTTATTGCTTATATAACTCGATAATAGTTGAATCCAATGCTAGTAGTAGTACAAAACAAACATCTCGCAACAACACATTGGATAGTTTTACAACCACAACGACCACAGATAAACAAGCATATCGCAGGAGCATTAGACCTGCCTCGGTCGAAGATATATCCCCAGATGAACAAGAATACCTTAATAATAAAAATGGCAGTGTTAAAACTAGGGAATACATTGTAAAAAGATCAGGTCAACACCGTGATATGCCCTCAAAAATTACTTCGAAGCTTCAGCATTTTGATGCATCGCCCTCGCATTATTATTCACATCAACAACCTACGCGAAAACTTTCAAACCCTGATAACCTTATGCAACAAATTGATTTTACATCCGAAACTTCTATGTATCCCCTAAGGCCTCGCCATCACACCAGTAAATCTAATGATAACAGCAAGAGACGTTAAATTTAAGCAAAACATTGTCTATATATTATTAGAATAACTGTTATGCAAACAAGTTTGGTTTGTTTAGAATTGCTAATGATAGTTTATCAATTTGTTTTGTTATTAGTACTGTTTATATGACACAATTATACTCTTTTATTATATTTTGTTGCCTAATTTATGACATTGTTTCCCTTCTACTTGTTATTCATTACATAATTTACGAAATTCTTTAACTCCGTTGCACTCTAAGTATTTATTTTTTGTTGATTTTTACTTATCAATAATTGTATTAAACTTCATTATTTTTCATTCAAGAATTATGTATGAAATATTTTTTATTCTTGAAATGCCTAAACGACCATATATTATCATAAAAATTTTAAATTTAAATGTTATCTATTTGTCAAATTAATGACTGTTTTATGTCAACGTGCGGTCTCAAGTATAGCATGGCAAGATAAAAAAAATATAGCAAAATTTTATATTGAGTGACAATTTAAAAAACGTTTTAATAAGTGTTAAGCCAATTTATTTGCTTTTTTTTTAGAAAAAAAAAATATAAAAATATCAAACAGATGGTGTTTTAACAATTATTGAGGATCCGATTTGCATATTACCGGATCAAAATTGGTTTTAACATGTTTTTTATTTAGCTTCTTCTCTTTAGTTGAAAAATGCTCGCTTGTCCAACATGCTATATTTTACTATAGGAAGATATTGAAAATGTATTATTTGTTCTTATTTAGTTAGGGTAAATATGCCCTATAATTTAATATACGTCTACAAAATTTAACTATGATGCTCAGACCATGCAGACATTGGATTGATCTAGCTATGCCTTCTTTAACACAGTTCAATTTTTAAAATATATGAAAATATCGTTAGGAAATATTTCCATTTTTGTATTTAAAACAGTGAATTTAAACTTAAAAGGCTTAGTATGTTTGTTTTTTAATTATTAAATTGCTTCAGGGGTAATTGGTGCAATTATATTATTGTCTAAAATATATTTGATATTTTTAACACGATTGATTAGTAGATTTATAAGAAGCTTGAAGCTGAATAGGAGGAGAAAAAAGGCTGTCAAAATTTTAGATTTAATAAATTGGACCAAGGGAGTCTCATTGGTAGAGTCGGAGATTCTTAATATCAAAGTTGGAAATAAAATATTTTTTTTTTAATTCACCAAGGTTAGGAGATTTCATTCAAGTAGATAAAATTTTGAAAAAACATTCAATCCGGTTTATTGCATCTTTTTCTTTGGCCCGTGGAGTGCAATTAAGTCATCGTTTTTTAAGGATATAGGCCTAAAAGATGTAAAACAATTTTTATTATATAACCCACTGAATCAAACACTTAAAAGACGTAAGACAAGCACAAAATAAATGGGTTGGTGAAAAAATAAATTATACTATTTTGCAGATTCTCATACCCGTTAACCGTTTTTTATAACTAAACCTTGTAAGCGTTGCTATAATATTAAAAATTTTTAAAAAAAGGTTGAAAAGAAATAAAAAACTAGCCCATGTGGCCCGGCTCCGCCCGGGCATCTTGACATTTTAATTAAACTGATTGGCTGTGTACACGACATTTTAAGTAAACTGATTGGCTGTGTACACGATCAGTCGATATATTTAAATATTTAATTTGATTAGAAAAAAAATAAATAATTTAAAAAAACTTATTAAAATTTAAAAAGTTTTTTAAAAATATACATAAAAATTAAAAAAAAAATTTTTAAAAAAAATTAATCAAATAAAATTGAAAAATTTAAATAAAAATTCATGAAAAAATATCAAATATTTAAAAAGCTTTTTTTAAAATATACATAAAAATTAAAAAAAATTTGTCTAAAGAATTACAAATAAAATTGAAATTTTTTTCAAAGTAATTCATAAAAATTATGAAATAACAAAAAAATTTATTAAAATTTAAAAAAATTCATGAAAAATGAAAAAAAAATTTTAAAAAAAATTAAATTTTAAATAAAATTGAAATTAATCAAATAAAATTGAAAAAATATCAAATATTTAAAAAGTTTTTTTTAAAATATACATAAAAATTAAAAAAAATTTGTATAAAAAATTAAATTCCAAATAAAATTAAATCTGACAGAATCCAAATATACCAAAAGCTTTAATAACTAATTATTTTAATTACAAATTCAAGTACTAATTCAGACTAAATCTATTTAATTCAATAAATTAAAATAGTAACATATAAATCCCTAAATAGAAACCTATTTGGTAGCAAATATCATCATATCAAAGATCTGAAGTTAAAAGAAAAGAATTATTCCTATATACTTTTGAAAATTAAAGCAAATACAGCCCAAAAAAATCAGTATTAAATCCAAAAACTAACTCTGAATGACTTTCCGACAAATCAAGACTCAAAGATCCTAAAATTTATACTAAATGATTTAAGTTAATTGTTAAAAAACAAAAAATTATATCTTAGTTCATGTTATAGACATTATCAAATGCATCTTTAATGTCTTTAAATTCCTAAAAAATATCATTAAGTTTACTTGAAATTCCTATATCATCTACTATTTAATTTTCAAACTCGATTTTACTTTGCTACGCTAGATCTCGGAGACGGTATATAGTTGAGTGGTGTGTTGGGTGGTTTTGTAGGCTAAGTATTGTTAGAAATAATTAACATATGTTTAATATTAAATTCAAAAAAAAAAGACAGTTGTCTTAAGGTACAATTAGTATAATATTATTTTACTAAACAAAGGGGGTCCGGGCCCGGACCACTTTAATATAATAAATTAATATAAACATTTCAAATAGAATATATATGTATTATAAATAAAATTTAACTTTTACGTATTGCCTGCTTATAGGTGTATTTTTGTACCTGAAAATATACGGCCCAATCTTAGCAAAACAAATAAAGTAGCTATGTCAATCACTTTATACCACGATAAAACTATTATTAAGGAATAGGATAAGACAAATTTTGATCGTTTTGGCGACCTTCTTGTGTGTTAATTTAATTCGTACAGAGCAACATGATTTCCAGGGTTTGGCGCCCTAGGTCTTTCACACCGCTATAGCTGAAGAGCTTCAATTTGCATAAATTTTAAGGACCTAACTTGCTTACATATATTTCGGTACCGGGCCGCTAACTCGGCTCCTATAGGCTAAAAGAGTCTGAAATTTTGAGAAAAGGTAAAGGACTATACTATTATGATTCGATAAAAATTTAAGAAAAATCTGTAGTCAGAATTTTTGTCAAACCGATCCCGAGTGTAAAGTTCAAATTTTAATCCCCTGTTTAACCTTAAATATCTCGGTAACGGAAGCTGATAAAATCTCGAAACTTTCCAAAAACGTGGGCAATATTATAATAATTAACCTAAAAAAATTTCAAAATAAAACCTTACCATTTAAAGCCCTGAGAGAATTTCGTCGTTTAAACAAAAAATAAAACTTCCTAGTGGATAAAAATACAAACTCGACATTCCTAGGCACCTTTTCGACAAACGATTTTTTTTTTATCGCTACTGCTCGAAAAAACTTTTTAAATTTAGGTTTTTCACACCCACCGGAAGTCTCGATCGCTTCCTAACTATCTTTCCGCACACCTTCTCAACCTACCCTACAAAACCACACCTCACACGTCGCTCAACTACAAACCATCTCCGAGATCTAGCGTAGCAAAGAAAAATCGAGTTTGAAAATTGTATAGTAGATATTGAATAAACTATAAACAGCTCTCTAAAATTTTACACGATATAAATTGTGCAATTCAGATTAGATAAAAATACTCTGTATAACCTAATTTTGATCTAACACCTTACACTTAAAAATTTAATTCCTTATAGGTCTACAAAAACTTATAAATTGTGCAAGATTAAAAAATTGCATTTAAATTATTATCTAATCATCCACAGTCAAAAAAATGGTCAAATTAATATTGACTTTTGCAACCTTGATAATAAATATCTTCATCACAAATGAATAAAATTTAATTATATCAAGCATTTTAAACATTTAGGTTACAGAATATTTTGTACTTCAACGTAAATATGACCTGATTTTTTACAAGTTTCAAATAAAAATATTATTTTAAGCTTAGGCAGGTTAGGTTGTTCAATATTTGTACATTTTTTTGTCTTTGATATTTATTTTATTTTTAACATTATTACAATTATAGCTGGCTCACAAAGTAGAATTAGAAAAAACAGTTAAAAGATTTAAAAACAAAATGGCAAGTGTCTTAAGTTAGCAATAAGAGTGTGTTTTACTATAAAATTTTTTTTTTAATTTTCTCTTTAAGGAATCCTAATATCGCATAAACAGCCATTTATGTCTAATGACAATTTTGATGTTACGATTGTCATAGATTTTCTTTGATATAAAACGTATTTTAACAAAAAGTCGTCAATCTTTATTTTTTCGTAAAAACTGAAGTCTAAACGCGCCCTTATAAAATTATATTATGACTTATTCAGGCTCAAAAAAACAATAATGTTTAATTTGGTTTAAATATCTAAAAATTTGTGGTAAACCAAAAATCACATAATCTGAAAACATTTTTGAAGAAGCTTAAATAACACGAGCATAAATTTATAGTTTTTATTGGTATCACATCAATTTTTCTCGTTAAAAAATGAGTATAAAAAAATTAAAAAAAAATATTAAAAAGAAAAATAAATTAAAAATGAATATTATTAAACACCTGTATTTAAACAATTATTAAAAAATTAAAGAAAAAAATAGGTGAAAAGTTTTATAATGATAGACCTTTCTAAATGCATAATTTTTTGGAAGTATTTTAAAAATGGGTTGGTGTACCGCAATGCTAATCTCAACGTTTGAACAATTATTAAAACCAAATTTAATTTTTAAAAAAGTTGCTTAAGGCCGTATCCAATTTCCAAATTTGTATAAAAATTCAAAAACATTGTTGAAACAAGTTAGAATTGTATATTTTTTTTTATAAAGAATTGAAAAATAGGACGGCACAATCCCATTTTATACATCGTTAATCATATAATTTTAAATTTTTAGCAAAATTGTTGTGCAATTCGTAAATGGAATTGTTAGAATATAAGTTTAGGCACTACGGTAGAAAATTTATGAAATTATTTAAAAGGCAATTAAAAAAAATATAACTAAGATAAATGTAAATATCCATATAAAAATTGGACTCAAAAATGATTGTGATAAGATATTAATATAAAAAGGTAAAACAATTTTTTTGATGTTTTTTTGTGGTTATGGTAGATTGAGAAAATGCATAAGTAGTGAAAAACAGTTTGGTAGGTTATATGAGCAATAAGTGTAAAATAATATAAAATTAGCAAATCAAAACATAAGTTTTTACAAAAAAGGATCAATCAATATTTTGCAATTTAAAATAAAAAAGGCCTTATATGTTGGGCTACGTTCAAAGTGAAAATTAAAAAACTACATTTTATCTTGTAAAATTAAGATTTTTAAAAAAATTTATTAGCATTGTAAAATAAATCAGTAAACAAAGAATTTCGCATTTATTTCCAAATGAATATGTTTTCAAAATTCTTCGATAAAATTTAAAAAAATATGATAAAACAGTATTATTATGTATTGAGCTTTAAACGTAGCCATATTAAAACGATTGAAAAATCTTTATAACCTTCAATCGGTAACATGTTTTTTTAGAAAATATTTAATTTGCGCAAAAAGGTTATGCGTGGAAAAAAAATGTCGGTAGTAGAGATTCAACGATTTACAAGATTCTGTAATTCACATATAACTTTATGTTTTATAAATGCAAATAAAGGGAAAATAAATATATTGAAGCGTTTTTTAAGCAAATAAAATAAAAGAGGAAATTTAAGTGGTCACAAAAAATTTTGTAAAATTAATCAAAATTTGAAGTGGCGAAAATTGAAACAAATTTTTTTTTAAACGTATTAGGGGTTCACATAAAATTTTAACAAATAACAATGCACAATATATATCGAAGTAATCATAATGATAGTGTATATAAAAACTAGGTCTTAAACTATCAAAAAACATCAATTTAAATAATCAAATCACAATGATGTAAAATGAGATACAAAAAACATATTGTGGAGCAAATTATGACGAAATCATTGATATAATGCCTTTAAGGAAATAAGAAACCTTGTATTTATCAAATCACAAGTCGGTAAAAAATACAAAGATTTAAAAGTAAAATTATTTAACGCAGGTAGATAAGAAAAATAATAGAATTAAAATAAATCAGATGTGTAGAAAAACATTTAACAAAATTTACAAAAGATAGCCGAGCCCCCTATAGCTTGGCAAAAATTGGCAAAATATGTTTTTTATAATATAACGATTAGGTTTCAAGTTCTTTTTAAATAAATGTGAAAATTAGGATAAAAACACGAACGAACAATAAAATATAAAATACGCTCGGCCAAATTTAAGAAGGAAAAATTATTGATTTTAATTAAAAACAAAAAATATGTAATCAATTTATATTTATGTTTTTATCAATGTATCATCTAACAAATTGGCTCTCGAGCGTTAAAAAGTTCAAGAGATGGTTTAAGAAACAGATGAAATGGGAGCCGCAGGACTTCCCATTTGCGTTAGAACTCGGTCAAGCCAAACAAGTGGACCGTGTAATTGAATCTCAATCCAACACGGGGTACTGGTCACGTCTTGCCTATGATATTCGGCACCCCAACCTGTATAAAATTAAAAATTTAGTATTTATCGGGCCTCCTAGCTTAAATCCTATTAATATCATGTCCAAAGGTAACAAAAAAAAATTGTGTCAAATATATCAACAAATACGCGAAAAAAATAGCCAACTAATGAAAATTGATTTGATTTGAATATAATTAAATTGTAACCTTTAACAAAGCTCATTCGTATTACGCACATTTTAGTAAGTTCGTAAACGGCTTCGTACCCCAATGCCACGCATTCATTAAGGGCCCGAGCAAAATGGGCGTTATCGAAAATTTTGAGGGTATGACCAGGAGGTATTTTACATACCTTAAATAATAAATACACAATAATTAATTATCGTAGATGTGATATAGCGGAATGAATTACTAATTATATAAACAAAATCCGAAAAAAATTATTATTAGTGATACCACAATCATTAATTTTCATTTAATATGTAAGTTATACGCTTTCAAAAATGCCAATTAATATTTACTCAAACAAAATAAATTGAGTAGGAATTTTTTCCTAATAAATAAGATTGATTTAAATTTATACATAATATTTTGCCGCAAGTCAAATAATTAAAATGGGACAAAAGTTAAGGCTAAAAAATAAGCAATAATAAATTGTTATATCTCCTAATATAATAGTTTTTGTTCGTTGCCCATTAAGCTATTATTACATATTACACAGGTCAACAATATTTTGAGAGTTATGAATTAACTGAGATTAAACCTGCCATCTTATGGAATATCAAATCCTTTTACCGTTTTTCCTAATCAAACTTAGTTAGTCAGTTATAAACATTGAATATTTTAGAAAAAAAGGTTAAAAAACCAAAAAGAATCAAAAACAAAAATAAATTGAAATTTTATTTTTTCATATTTACAATAGTTAAACTGTTAAATTTAAAATTCAAATATATTAATTAAAAACCGATAATATATCGTGTCGTATTTAAGTTTGGACGCGGAATATTTTGTATTATCTAAATGCCGATGTAAGAGCTTGATATATTAATAGAATTTATTTTTCATTATTTGTGATTGAAAATATAAGTTACAAGGAATTTTTATGCAAAAAAGATTTTTAAATTTTTTCTTCTAAGGGTATATTTAGATCTGTCAATTTGGTCAAAAAGGCCATTTTTCGTTATAGACGGATCTAAGGAGCCAAAGACGGAAGAAACTAAGAAAAAGAAAAATTTATATGAGATTAGGTCATTGTGGGGGTGCATTCTTTTATGTTTTAAAATTCACGCTTCTGACATTGATATTTGTTGACCTGTGTTATAGGTCTTTTTACAAAAAATATAAATATTTAAAACAAATGATTTCAAAATAAACTAAGACATTTTAAGGAAAAAATGGTAAATTCAAGATAATTCGAAGCTTAAATGAAAATTTTCCACGTTAAGAGAAAGCAAATATCAGGCCTAAGTCTCAGAGATTGTGTAGAAGGTGTAAGGCATATTTATTTTCTCATAGTTTCAAATGCTAATAGTTAAAAAATTAGACAGAAAAATGAATGCCATGACAAAGCTTACACAAATTACACTGGACAACAAATTTAGGGCGACCCTAAGCTACATTTATGGCAACTATGGTTTTGGTCAAGTTTTTGGCGCTGATCACGAATATGAAATCAGAATTTTAGTCAAGGCCTCAGATTTTTAGTTATTTGGTGTCAAAGTTGAGATTTTTCAATTTTGGGGGTATTTTGGGCTTCTATATCATAAAACCTATGGGTAGTAACAAAAGTTTAAAAATATATTTAGATAACGAAAACATTCTTTATTAACGTAAGGGGTTTAAATTTTTTTTTAATATTTAATTTTTTTTTATTTTTACATTTTTGTAAAATTAGTGGTTTTTGTCATAAACTCCGTTTTTTGATCCTAAATAACTTGAAGGTAAATTGCTAAAAATTTATGTAATAACCTTTTTTAGATATGTTTTTTTATAAGGAATCTGATTATGCCAATAGATTTTTTGTAGTAGAATTAATAGTAAAAAAAATTTTTTAAATTTTTTTCTGAACTTTGGACGCGGTTAAATAAAATTTGGAGGCCTTAGAAAAAAAACTAAACCCGGGATCGTTATCGCAAGAAAATTCTCTACAAAACCCTCAAAAAATTGTGGATGTAGTTTTTTTTTTGTTGTCCAGTGTTATTGTACTGAAATATTGTTAATGAACAATCGATATAACATCAGTAAACTAGAATATAAGAATAATAACACAGCTCGACAAATTTTTGACATGCATTAGCTAACTTTAGAGGTCAAGCCTGCCATCTTAGGTTTTTTAAAAAACAATGCATGTTTAAATGTATAGTTAAACTATTATTAAACTTGAAATTCATTCTTAATTCCACCATATCAATATTGTGCCCTATTTAGGTAGGGACGCCAAATATTCTATACAAATTAAATGTTGATGAAAGAATAAAAAATTTTATTTCTCATTTAAAATGATAAATAAGTTAGAGTCGATTTTATTATTTTTTTTTTAATATTTTTTTCCATT
>JAUIRJ010000492.1:0-15165 GCA_030555515.1 Acutogordius australiensis | reverse complement strand
GTATATGTATAACATTGATAGAGAGGCAGAGGTTTAAAGCAAGAGTACGTCGCTCAAAACGTAACATTGAAAATGGTCTCTCATACCAAATTATCCTTGATTAGTATTAGCGGGCCTAATTTTAAAACTATAGAGGAGAGAGAAAAGAGTGTGTTGGTAAAATGGGGTAAATGTTAAGGGGGAAAGGGGCGAGCCGTATTGTTATTTGGTTAGAAATATAAGGGCAAATTAAAAAATAATTTGTAATTAGTTATATCAAATAAAGTAACAATGGTTAGGCAAAAATAAAAGTAGTATAAATAAATGCCCGTTATTTAGTAATAAATTTCATTAGCAAGGTTTTTTTTACAACTTTAAACAATGTTAAAAAGTGAATTTTTTATGGCATTATAAGAGACACTAAAAATAAAAACAATGTTTAGCAATAGGGGCACTAAAATAAATTTACTATTAAATATTATTTTAAACATTGTATTTAAATTACGGATAAAATTAAATGCATTGGAGTCTAATTAGGGTTAAAAAGAAGGCAGTATGTAATAGGACCAAAAAATCGATAATAATGAGGGTTTGTTAAATTTCGGCCCAATAATATTATTTTAATTTTTTTATTTATCAAAAAAAGGCGTCATCGGCCAATTTTTATGGGAAAAAGCGCAAATTTTTTGTTTGTGGTTAATCAAAAGGGAGGAAAAAAACGAAATCAATTTTCTTATAGGATTCCGCATAAGCTAGTATAAAAAAAATTTAAACAACAGGTAAAAAAAATTCCTGGCAGGTAAAAGAACGGATACCAAAAAAGCAAAAACGTTGACCCCCATTTATTACACCGAAATTTTTATTGAATTATACGAATGTATAATTGCCGAAAATGAAAAAGAAAAATATGGTAAAAAAAAGTTTTATTTTGCCGTTATATGGAAATGAGTTTGTGTGACCCTATTACCTTAATAATAGAGGGTAATCGATACAATTACAATACGTGGGCTACCTCAATAAATCCCGAAATGAGAGAATATGAAAGCGTAATTATCCTAATTTCCTTAAAAATGCAGTTTTTTAGCAGGACACCTGTCAAACATGAAGGTATCATAAAAAAATTAACATTAAATTGGAGACCAAGGTGACCATAATTTATAAGCATCAAACCCCTATAACAGATTATACCCGTAAATTTAAAAGACTTCCATGAAAAGCGGCCAAATTTTCCATATTTGGGCATGTTAAAGAAATGCCCGGTTTGAATTTTAGTAAAGTTAATATATATGTAGTGGCCCTTTAATTTCAATGTCAATTTTCTAAGTAAATAAAACAAAAATTAGAATTTTGACCTTAAAGTAAAATTGTCCTTATTAAATTATATAAAAACAATTATTTGAAAAATTAAATGTCCTTTATTTCTCCAATCCCACGAGCAATTTGTAAAAACACATCAAAGAGAGAGTAAATTTTTTTGGGCATTGATTTAAGACACCTGTAACATTTTTCAACTCCCGAAAAGGGCTCTATTGAAAAAAGCACAAAAAACTAGCCTTAAAATTGGGGTTCTAAAACGTAGGCGTTAGACTAAGTAGCCCTTAGCAAGCTTGGGTATTTTTCGAGTTTTTTGTCATTTTTCGGCTACCGTCCTTAACAATATTTTCAATGTTAATTCCCGCCAAAAAGTGATGATAATAAGGGCCTTTGCGTTTTCTGTCAAATTTAGTAATAATTACTAAAACGCGAATACCCCGTAAAAAACAAAAAAGATCGATGACTTCCTTTTTGCGTTTCATACCTTCCCCCTTACTAAAATATATCCATAGCAATCAACTTTATATCCCGTTTTTATGTGACACATTTGAAGGGTTAATAATTTCTTACTTTCGTATCTCGGTATCATTAAACGGAAGAATAGTTGAACTTTTACTAGCGAGGGTCTTTGATTTTGTTTTTTTATTCGATGAGGCACTGTTCGAACTATGATCTGATTCCCTATCGTTTTCATCTAAAAAATGGTTAATGTAAGAAAAAATAATGTTAACGGGCAATTGCAAACAGGCATTAATATTAAAAATGCGTGTATAACACTGGACAACAAAATTTGGACGACCTTAAGCATAGTTTTTGGTCAAATTTTTGGCGCTAATCACGATTATAAAATCAGAATTTTAGTCAATGCCTCAGAATTTTAGTTATTCGGTGTCAAAGTTGAGATTTTTCAATTTTTAAGGTATTTTGGGCTTCTATATAATAAAACCTATGGCTAGTAACAAAAGTTTAAAAATATATTTAGATAACGGAAACATTCATTATTAACGTAAGGGGTTTAAATTTTTTCAAAATATTTAATTTTTTTTTATTTTTTCATTAACATAAAATTAGTGGTTTTCGTTATAAAATCCGTTTTTTAATCCTAAATAAATTGAAAGTAAATTGCTAATAATTTTAGGTAATATTTTTTCGATATGTTTTTTATAGGGAATCTGAATATGCCAATAGATTTTTTAAAAAGTTAATAGTTAAAGAAATTTTGTGAATTTTTTTCTGAACTTTGGGCGCGGTTTAAAAAAAATTGGAGGCATTGGAAAAAAAACTAAATCCGGGATCGATATCGCAAGAAAATTCTCTACAAAACCCTCAAAAAATCAAGGATGTTGTTTTTTTGTTGTCCAGTGTAATCATATAATCTTTATCAATTCAATCATATACAAATTTAATTGCAAAACTTATAAATATAAAAACACCAAAAAAAGAGCTTGATATACTTAAACATTTAATTTCTTATGATTCGAGATGAAAAATTAAAGTTAAAGAGGCTTTTAGTATGTAATTTTTTTTAGTAATCTCAGTGGCAAAATCAGTCGATATGGCCAATTCTGCTATTTTTTCGATTTACTATTAATATAGTCGAGTTCAGAATTCATAGCGAAAAAATATATGAAATATGCAATCATAAATTTCGCTGTGGTGTCATAATTTTCGGTTATCACACATTTTTTTTCAACTTGTGTTATATTACATATCAACAGATTTTTAAAAAAAGTATTTGATAATTTTTTTATATTTTAGGATACGTTTACCGTACTCCTTAATAAATCAAGTTAACCCGCCGCCACCGCCAGCTTGCCAATTGAAAAAAGGCAAAACTTTTCGCAAGTCAATTAATAACTAATAATATTTTTTTAATGGGTAATGTTTATTAATTATAAGCTTCAGCAACTTTTTAGCCAAAACAAATAACTAATAAAAAGCCTATACACTTCAAAAAATTAGTAGCAAACGAATAAAAGGCCCTTCCTGAGCATAATTAATGCCGTGAATGGTTAAACTCGAATTCTTATACATTCTTATACAGACTACAAAACTTGGAAGAACGATACTCAAATCGCTAAAGGAACATCAGTTATAACACAGGTCAACAAATTTCAATGGCACAACCGTGAATATGAAAACATAAAAAAATATATCCCTATGATGGCCTTATCTCATATATGTATTTCGTTTGTCTTAGTTTCTTCCGGCCTTGGCTCCTTACATCCGTCCATATCGAAAAATGGCCTTTTTGGACTAAATTGACATTTTTAATAAAAGTTTCATTTGAAGTTTGAATTTAACTTTAGCCGTTGTAAATATGCAAAAAAAAAAATTCAATGTATTTTTGTTTTTATATCTTTTTTGTATTTTTGGCATTTTTTCTAAAATTTTTGATGTTTATAGCTGACTAACTAAGTTTGATTAAAAAAAACGGTAAACGGATTCTAAAATCCCTAAGAGGTTGATCTCCGTAGTTAGCTCATAACTCTCAAAAATTTGTTGACCTGTGTAATAACTATATAAAAGCATAAGTTAAAAGTAAAAGCAGTTCAAGAAAAGTTTTGTCAAGTAAAATGATAACATTAATTAAAGGGTAAAAGACAAAATAGTCGGGTCCTTATACTTTAACGAGAATAGCAGTTCAAATGTAATACTAAAATCAATAAAATAAACATTTTACTGGATGGTGGTTGGCGATGCCGGGTGTTTCAAGTATAGAAATTAAGAAGTTTGTAAAACACTAATAATATTTTATATTTAAGCCAGCTGGAATAATATTTTTTACGTAAAAATCATATTAGTTCATTAAATTTTACTAAAAAATTTTTTCAGTTTGTTTTGAAATTCTTGTTTTTCTGGAATTTGCAACAGAGCTTAAATATTACAAAACTAAAACGAAAAAAGGGTAAAATCAAACACATAATAGTTTTGTTTAACTGTATGTATTACAACCCCTTTTACAAACGAACAAAAACCCGGGACCTAAGATTTTAACAACTAATTGATCTTTAAGTTAATATCAACAAATTAAAAAAATCACACTAAGGGTAAAACGGTTGTGTTAAACCAAAAATCATGAATTATTTTCAAAAGTGAGAGCTAACTTCTCAATATTGAAATCGTTTTACATTCCTTTCATAGGCACAAAACTCAAAAACTAAAATTAACAAAAACAGCTTGAATGTTGTAAGTCTGAAAAAACATAATAGCAATCAATCTCAAATTTGAGCAAACTCTTACAAAATTTCTTAGCCATTTAAATTTCTTTATATATTAAAATTGAGTAAAGACAAGATTTTTTTCCATTAACGAATTTCTTTAAATAAGGGGGAATATTAGTTTTTAAATATTATTGAGCTCGATATCTTGAATTTAAAAAACGTAAATAGTTATATATGAAAAATTGTATGACTCATCTAGATATAGTAATGTGTTTATGGCCTAGTTTGACAATCATTGTATAAATCACTATTATAATTTTATATTAATTATATTAAATATGAATAATAATGGTGCTGGTGCGAAAAATTTTTAATCTTACGTTTTTCATTCACTTCAAATTTAGATTCTTGTCTATTTTTCTTAGCTGTCGAATCCATATCCAAGTTTTGATATATCTATATTATTATAAAAAAAGTTTTGTTAAATAAATTTAACTTAAATTATGATTACCAAAGCTAGACGAATTTCTAAAAATGAGGTAATTCAAAAGTTTACGGCTTTCCGAATACGAGGCCCGAGCTTATTGAGTGCCATTATTTCCCTCTGTTTTTCCTCATCTTCAACTCGATCCCTCAAATCCTTTGGGATGATATCGTTCCATCCCTTAACATTTAAGTTTGCCCCATTGTTGCTATCGCTGTCCTCTTCCCCTACGCTGCTATTTGATTCGTAACCAGCGGTAGATGAGATTGGGCTGTCGTTAAAAGTATAATCCTTATCGTCCTCTACACAATTGAAAATATATTAATATTCTCTAATATTATTCTTCAGCCGCCCAAAGCAACCGGCCTGCTTTAAAGGTAAATAAAAGTAGATTGAATTTATGGATATGTATGAAGTCAGGCGTTAGGCCTGGTAGTTAAATCATTAGTAACATCTTGTATAATACGTTCAAAATTCAAAGGTAAGCATAGAGTTTTCTATGGTATAATTGTCAAAAATAATTGCGGTAAAAGTTATTTTATTAAGTTAAATTTTCAAATCTTCACTTCGAAACTCAATGACTAAAAATATGAAAATACACTTCATTCTTTTATTTTCAATTTTTATATTAACAATTAGATTTATTATTATAAAACGAGCGTTAAATTTAATACTTGTTCAATGAGAAATTTTCAATATTACAAATACTTTAAAATTTATATTAGGCATATTCTAAAAAAAAGTTTTGACTTTATTAATAAATAAACATATTTTTAGAATTTTTTGATTCTCAAGGTCGCTAACTATTGGCAAAAAATTTTGGGTGTTTATAACAGGCGAGAAGGATATTAAGGAAACAGATAAAGGAATGATAAAATAATACATCCTAAACACTTTAATACTTCATTGAAACTGATATCTTTATAGGCGTGTTTATGAAGTATAGGCTCTAACGGTAAATTAAAAAATTATAGAATACCAGTCTTAACTGCGCGTTTTAATCTTGACTTTTTTGCAATATTGTTTACCGTTTGTACCTCTAGAGATTCTTCTAAACCGGCGAAATCGGTGACCTAATAAAGCAAAAATATTATTTACTTTGTTCACCAAAAACTAAATAATCAGATAGGGGCGGATTTTTTAGTTTAAAATATGTACCCTTTGTTAAATTTGTTAGAAGATTGGCCTAAGAACTTTTTTTAGTCTAGCATGGATCTTTAAGCTTATAATCACAAAACCTAGTTAAATTCAGCCTTGTAAACTTTATAGAAATTTGCAAACTGTTAAAAAAAGGTCCACAAATATCAGCAAAAAGCATAAGAGACTAGTATCTTCTCAACTTTTTATCTATATTTTAGCAATATATTTTTTTATAGACCAGCTAAAAAAATGGAAACATTCGTAAAGAAATAAAGATAAAAAATACTAAAATTTTTGTTAATAATTACATAAACGCAAAATTTAAGCTATTAATAAAATTAAGTAAATAATTTATCCGTATAGAAGCTAGACATTAAATAAAATGCCAATGTTAATTCGCAAAGTTTGACCAAAAAAAGTTCATTGTATTAAACATTCAAATTATAAAAAAACCTGTTGTATAGGCATATTCTTCCAGACCTTATTCCTTATTAGGGGGCGGCGTACCTTTAAGGAATTGCCTCTTTTAACTCTATAGCAGGCCATACGGTGATTAGATTTAACATGTATCGGTGCCCTAGGTTTTTAAGCCTCAATCAAAAAAATGGTCGGCTTTGGGGTTTGTTAGGGTATACAACTACTAACTAGGCTCAAAGCCGCTTTTATGTAGAATACAACAAAGTTTAGATATGAACGAATCTATAGAATTTATATTTCTAGAACTACTTGTCGACAAGAAAAATACATTGATGCGGACCCCATTTTATATAAACCAAATTTTGATAAAATAAGGTAACAAATGATATTTGTTGTATTCCGTATATGGTCAAACCGGCATAATTACTTTCGAATAAAATTATGACAATGGGTAAAATAATCGTCAGGTCTTATCACATATATATTACACGTTTTCAGAAGTTTCCTAAGACTTCTACTATTTTTTTAGGTATTTATCGATAAAATGGCCAAATTTGACCAAATTAACTAATTGTGCAACCCCTAAAATACCAAAAGAGGTAAAATTAAAAAAATCTCTTTCATGTTAAAACTTTCAAATCTTTAATCTAAAATAATGAGAAAAAAAATTTAAGTACAGCAAGCTTACCCCAACATTTAGATTATACAGAATATTCACCCAACCATTGAGAACACAATTTATAACATTGGACATTAAAAAAACAACATAAACGATTTTTACAGGGTTTTGTAGAGAGTTTTATTGCAATAACGATCCCGGGTTTAGTTTTTCTCCCTACTTCCATTTTTTTTATACTGCGTCCGAATTTCAGGAAAAATTAAACAAAATTTCTTAAACTATTATTTTTACAAAAAATTGATTGACATAATTAGATTCCTTATGCAAAACTTTTCTATAAAAGGTCAATACTCAAATTTATTAGCAATTTATTTTCAAATTACTTAGGATCAGAAAATGGATTCTATGACAATAACAACTAATTTAAAAAAAAAACAAAAAAAATTTAATTTAAAAAAAAATTTAAACGCCTTACATTAATAATTAATGTTTCCTTAATTTAAATATATCTTTAAACTTTTGTTTCTACCCATAGGTTTATAATATATAAGTCCAAAATACCCCCAAAATAGCAAAATCTCATTTTAGACATCGAATAACTAAAAATCCAACGGCTAAATTTCTGATTTTATATTAGTATTCAGCAACAATTCAAAAAAGATAGTTGCCATAAATGTTACTTTGGGTCGTCCAAATTTTGTTGTCCAATGTTATCGATAAATAAATTATTTAAAATTTGAATTTAACATACGTTGCAAATATGTTTTCAAATCTTTTTTATTAAACTTTTTTTAAAAATTCAATGCTTACTGACTTTAGATGTGTGATTAGAAAAAACGATAAGCGAATAAAAATTGGTAAAATTAGCTTATAATTCTTAAAATTTTGTTAACCTGTGTAATATGTGATTTTAATGTGGCGACTCGTGGATTTTTAGCCAGGGTGTTCAATTAAAAATCAAAATTTTATTGTTCATTATTTATTTATAAAAGCATATGAATTATATATGCCTTTCTCTCATATATCATTCGAATATACCCAATCTTTTATAAATATGAGACTTAATGCTAACTTAAACTTTTTACCCTTCTATGTTATTAAGTGTTCAATGCTAAAATTGAACACATTGACGCTTAATTTTATTTGAACACAATCTTTTTACTATTGTATTTTTCGTGTTAATAAAGTGTTCAATGCTAGGCATTGAACACAATATGTATGTGTTTAGAATTGAACACCATCTTTTAGCTGTTATATGTCTTCGTGTTATTAAATATGTAATTGGTGTTCAATTTAATAATTGAACACCATCTTTTTAATATTGTATATTGTATTCTGCGTGTTATTATAGGCTCAATCCTCAATGTTAAGAGGCTAAACTATAACTCACACATAGTGTTCAAATTGTGGATTGAACACGCTCCTGTGCTGGATGGAGTGAACCATTACGTGTTCAGTTCTTGGATTGAACATCGTGCAATGCAATATAAAAAATTATTAGCTTTCTTGTCCGGTTTGTTTATTTTTTTAAATATAGTCGATATATGATCAATTTTAGAATTGAACACGCTCGAAGATTAATATTACGTGTTCAATTTCGCTGAACATCTTACGACAAAATAATCTATGTTACCTGAAATTTAAGTTGTTGACCTCGTAAATAGACTTAATAGCTTAATAATATTAAGCTTTTAAATTGCATTTGACTAAGCACGGTTCAATATTTGAATTGCACATTTTCTGATAGACACTCGATGTTAGTTTTTTGAATCTAGCTGTTGATCCTCTTAATTTAAACACAAAACAGCTTATGTATGATTCAATTTTGTAAATAGAAAATGGTACGATGGGACTTTCAATTTTTTATTTTGTTTACAAATCACTGCCATCCCGCTAGACCATCCAAAACTAATTTTAAATAGTTTTAAAAACATTTCTATATAAATTTTTGCCAGGGTGTTCAGTGAACACCTTGCACCTAATGACGAGTTGCCACTGTTAGAACATATTATTTTAGATATAAGATGCAGTTCAAATTTTGTATTTTGCTTTATAATTTTTGCTGACGATTATAAACAAAACCCGTATTGAAAAAATTTTTCAAATTGAAAAAAAACAAGTTTGGCCAGCTTATATACAACTCAAACAAAATATAAAGATAACACAATCAACAAAAAATTTAAGAAAATTAAAAAAAAACTGTGTGTTTTGTCAAATTATAAAACGGGTTCAAACGAGAGTGAAAACGATGAAAAAAGAAGGCACGTAACTTATTAAACAAGCCATCATTATCCCGAATTAAAGTTGGAATTTATATATATCTATTAAAAATAAAGGGAACATTAATGGAATGATCATCTGTTCCTTTTTGATGTTAAGACTCTAAAATAATAAATCATACCTTAAATTGTGATAGTAGTTCCTCGGCAAGGGACGAAGGAGCTTCTTCTGCAGTTTCGGCCCGTTTCAAAATATCATCGATATCAACCTAAGGCATGTTTAATAAAGTAAGATGTTGGTTGATTAAGCTAATAATTGAGATTTTTTTGATATTACCTGCGGCTCTTCTTCATCCTTTTCTTCCTTAAATAAATCTTCTGCGCCAAATTTAAGGATTGACGAAAGTTCGGCTTTATTGAAAGATGTTCGATTACTAATACAAAAAATTTTTTAGTCAACAAAAAGATGATTAAATATAATTATTCGTAAAAATGTAAATATTGTGTTTCTCCTTACAAAAATATGTGTTATAAATATGTATAATTTTTTGACAAAAACAAAATAAGCATACACTAAACGATTGCAACAAGGTTTTACATAAATTTCTAGCGATTGAGAAAGGTTTAGTTTTGCAATGCCTCCAATATTTTTTATTGGGTTTAAGCTGAGAAAATAGTCCGTATATTTTTAAAGGTAGTGAGTTTCCAAAAAATCTATTGGCATATTTAGAATCCTTATAAAAAAAATTCATCGTTTAAAGTTATTTGCATTTACATTTTAGTATTTAAAAATAACGTATTATATGACGAAAACTACTAATTAAAAAATAACATATAAAAAATTCGAACACCTTGCGTTAGTAATAAATGTCCAATAAAATTTTTAATTTTTTTTCCGTCCATAGATTTTAAAGTGTAAAAGCCCAAAAATAGGAAAATCTTATTTTACCTAACTCGTTTTTATATAAATATAAACAAATATGTTTTAAAATAAAAACATGTTTCAATTTAATATTAATGTTCGTAAATGGTAAAAAATAGGATTATTTAATTTTTTGGGTTAATATTCTCAAAACAATTTGTATTGCGCGATGTAACTTCTGTTAATTTTTGTATAATTTCGGACTTTTATAAAATATATAAAAAATTTATCGGAATATTAACCAAAAAATTTGGTTTTTACAAAGCGCCGAGACGCTGATTTTTGTAACAAAATTATGGGAACTTTTTTTGCATAGAAATAAAAATGAGAAGCAGCGACGTGTGATGGTGAAACAAGATCAAATACAAAAAAGAATTTAATAGTTTTAGAACAAAACAGTCTTATCAAAAAACAAAGAAAAACAATGTTGACAAAAAAAATCAAAAACTCCAATTATTATATGAATTTAATCCGGAATTGTAAATTTATTTGAATAATGGTATTTTCCGGTATGTAATAAATTAAAAAATAAAAAATTAAAAATATAACTAAATTTTCGAGAAAATGAATCTCTTAGTCATAGTATATTAAAATTAGATTTTAGAATGGAAAGAATCGAACGATATATTCCAAGTTCAAATATTATGATTTGATGGTTAGAATGTTTTTTAAGATAGTATTAAAAATAAGGAAAAAAATATAATAAAGCCAGTACAAAAATATAAAACTAATTTTCAAAGCGCGTAAATTTGTTTTTAATTAAATTAAGTTTATCAATTAAATTAAAAATGGTAACTGATTTAAAAATAAAAAATTAATTTAATTAAATAAAAAATGATGATTATTGATAAAATGTGAAGTCGCCTTATTTAAGATGTAATTATAATCAATTTTCCTATTTAATGAATGGGGATTATTTTGCATAGCGAAACTTTCTAAGATTTTTCTTTTAAAATTATTTGGTTCGACATTTAAGATTTGTGGCGTAAGATTTAATGAATGAGAGGTTAAAAGGTGATGTTCTGCTAGAGCAGATTTAAAAAATTGGTTGTTTTTTACAGCTGATTCGTGTTCTTTAGTTCTTATATTTAAAAATCGACTAGTTTGGCCTATATAAGAGAAATTACAATCATTACAATTAAATTTATATACACAATTAGATATATTATTTTGGTTGTGAAAAGTTTGTTTTATAAACTTATAGGAAGATTTAGTGGGTTTAAAAAATACATTGGCATAATCTTTTAATACATGGCGTATATTGTGGCTTAGGTGGTTAATGAAAGGAATACATATGTTAGGAAGATTAGAATTATTTTTTGATATGGGTAAGTCTTTTTTCTCTGAAAATATGTTTTTCGTGTGCGAGGAAGTAGATGGGTTTTTTTCGTTTTTGGATGTGTCATTATTTTTGTATAGATGCTGTAACTCAAAACTTTTGGATTGTGATGCCGGTTGTGTAAGTGCATTTTTTGTTTGTAATATTTTATTTATTATTTTTAAAATTGTATTTAAATCATAACCTTGATTTAAAAATTCAAATAAAAGTGATTTAGTTTGTTGACTAGAAATATGAAAATTACTGGGTAATAATAGTGTTCTTTTAAAATGTGTGTAAATTACAGCATTAAACGATGAATTTGGATGGTTAGAATTTATATTTAAAAATTGTGAGTTAGCAGTTGATTTAGTAAAAACAGAAATATCTATTGTATTATTTATTAAATTTCTCGTTAACATTAATTCAAGAAACGAAAGTTGACAATTATTTTCTTTTTCACAAGTAAATTTAAGTTCAGATGCTTTATTAAAAAGTTTAAATAAATTGTTTATTGTATTTTCATTTGAAATTATTAATATATCGTCAACATACCGTGTATAAAAAGTTGGAAAAGTTTTAATGTTCGAAAAAATTTTATTTTCTATATATCTTAAAACAATTTCACCTATATATGAGGACCAAGGAGAACCCATTGGCATGCCAGAAATTTGTTTATAATATACATTGTTAAATTGTAAAAAAGAATTTTCTATTGCAAAGGTTATTAAACTTTTTATAGTATCAATATCAATAGTTAAATTATTAAAATAATCTAAGTTTATTGATATAAACCAATCGATAGCTTTAGTAGCTAAAGTCGGGGATATTGAGGTGTAAAGTGAAACAACGTCAAATGAGGTTAAGATTTCTTTTTTTAATTTAAAATTTATAATTTTATCCCTTAAAATAAATGAATTTTTTATTGTATGTTCATAATTATTGTCAATTAAGGGGCGAAATAAATTATTAAGGAATTTACTTAATTTATAAGTTGAGGATTGGCAATAATTAACAATTGGTCTTAAAGGAATGTTTTCCTTATGTAATTTAGGGAGTCCGTAGATTACAGGACAAATGGGATTTGTTGGTTTTAATAAATTTAATGTTTTATTATCTATTTTTTTATTAATGTTTAAACGTTTTAATAGTTTTAAAAAAATGGCTGTAACTTTAGAAGTTGGATTGTATTTTTGTATTTGGTACGTATTAGAAACATTTAATAAATTAAGCATTTTATCGTTGTATTCTTTAATATTCATTATAACCGGTATGTTAGTTTTATCTGATTTGGTAATTATTATATTATTATATTTTTTTATATTGTTTAAAGTATTTATTTCCTTGTTGTATGTAAAGGTTTTTTATGAGATTTATTAAAATTTAATAAGCTATTATATAATTTAACACGAGTTTTGGCATCGGAAGGGGGTATGACAGATTCCGCTTGAAGGGAAATATCTTTAAATGGTATTTTGTTAGGCCTAGGTGAATATTTTAACCCTTTATTTAAAATATTGATTTCGTCGTTAGAGAAGACATGGTTAGATAAGTTAACAAATAAAGGTTTATTATTACAAGTAATGTTAGAATGAGGAACAATCAATAGATTTTGATCTTAAAAAGTTAAGTTTTGAATTATGTTTTTTAATAAGTTTTGGAATTATTTTAGAAATTTTAATATTTTTTTTATATTCTAAATCTTTTAATTTTATAAGAGGTAAATTATCGTACCAATTTTCCATGCTAGCTAATAATTGTTTATATTTATTAATATTTTTATATGAATTATTTAATCTTTCTTTTAAAAGGTTTTTAACGTAATTATCTCTTAATTTTAAGGTATTTTGATTGATTAAACTAAGTTTAGGAACAAGACTTTTAGGAGACAAATTTTCTTTAATACAAATTCTATTAAAAGTCTTATGATGTAAATGATTTTCAAGTTTAAGTGAATATTTAATGTATTTTTTACAATTAGATTCAAAATTATCCATATATAAAATTTATTTTGGGTTATTTGCTTGTAGTAAAGTCTGTAAATGGAAAATTACAATAAATTGGCACTTGTATGCTGATTTAAGGTATAATGCTGTTAAAGAATAATCAGTATAGTAATGATAAAAAAGCCTTGCGTAAAATTTTTTGAAAATTTGTTATATGGTAACGAAGTAGTAAAAAATGGAATAGGAGGTTGGGGTAATCATGAATAAATTAGTTTTATAGGAAATAGATGTTATGTATATTATGTAGTATAAACGTTAATTTGTTGACTGTCAATTATCGGGGTAGGTGAGATTTGAATTTAAGGTCCGTCTTTTGGCAACGAAGTAATAACTATGTTAAGGGGTTGATGTTAATCATGAATAATTCAGATTTGTAAAGGAATAGGTGGTGACACAATTTTTAAATATAAATTCTAACCATCCAAATTCATCGTTTAATGCTGTAATTTACACACATTTTAAAAGAACACTATTATTACCCAGTAATTTTCATATTTCTAGTCAACAAACTAAATCACTTTTATTTGAATTTTTAAATCAAGGTTATGATTTAAATACAATTTTAAAAATAATAAATAAAATATTACAAACAAAAAATGCACTTACACAACCGGCATCACAATCCAAAAGTTTTGAGTTACAGCATCTATACAAAAATAATGACACATCCAAAAACGAAAAAAACCCATCTACTTCCTCGCACACGAAAAACATATTTTCAGAGAAAAAAGACTTACCCATATCAAAAAATAATTCTAATCTTCCTAACATATGTATTCCTTTCATTAACCACCTAAGCCACAATATACGCCATGTATTAAAAGATTATGCCAATGTATTTTTTAAACCCACTAAATCTTCCTATAAGTTTATAAAACAAACTTTTCACAACCAAAATAATATATCTAATTGTGTATATAAATTTAATTGTAATGATTGTAATTTCTCTTATATAGGCCAAACTAGTCGATTTTTAAATATAAGAACTAAAGAACACGAATCAGCTGTAAAAAACAACCAATTTTTTAAATCTGCTCTAGCAGAACATCACCTTTTAACCTCTCATTCATTAAATCTTACGCCACAAATCTTAAATGTCGAACCAAATAATTTTAAAAGAAAAATCTTAGAAAGTTTCGCTATACAAAATAATCCCCATTCATTAAATAGGAAAATTGATTATAATTACATCTTAAATAAGGCGACTTCACATTTTATCAATAATCATCATTTTTTATTTAATTAAATTAATTTTTATTTTTAAATCAGTTACCATTTTTAATTTAATTGATAAACTTAATTTAATTAAAAACAAATTTACGCGCTTTGAAAATTAGTTTTATATTTTTGTACTGGCTTTATTATATTTTTTTCCTTATTTTTAATACTATCTTAAAAAACATTCTAACCATCAAATCATAATAATTGAACTTGGAATATATCGTTCGATTCTTTCCATTCTAAAATCTAATTTTAATATACTATGACTAAGAGATTCATTTTCTCGAAAATTTAGTTATATTTTTAATTTTTTATTTTTTAATTTATTACATACCGGAAAATACCATTATTCAAATAACTCC
>JAUIRJ010000491.1:0-15182 GCA_030555515.1 Acutogordius australiensis | reverse complement strand
TCAAAAAAGGCCATTTTTCGATATAAACGGATGTAAGGAGCCACGGCCGGAAGAAACTAAGAAAAACGATATATATATGGTCAATTCCACCTCAAATCGACAAACTTTTTCCCTTGAAGTCTCAGTTTTGGCTGAAACTTGGTACAATGGTAGGGTCCTAGGGTGCTGATAAAAACCTAAATTTTTTTTGACCGGAAGTGATTTTTGACCGAGATATGAGCAAAAATATTTTTCATTTTTTTGCAAAAAAAAAATTTGAGGCAACTTTGCGCGCATGTATCATCAAAAGTATTGTAGCTAGAGTCATAATTTTTTTTTTATTTTGAAGATCGTAATAAGGGCTACCTTAATGCAAAAAATATTTAAAAAAAATTTTTTTTAAGTTACCAAAAAATTAAAGTCAAGTTTAGACACAAATAGCTCAAAAAACGTATCTTTGAATTTTCTGAAAAATTTATAAAACATGGCCCTTAATAATGTTAATAACTATATGATTTCAAAAGTTTGGGACCGGCATGACTTTTTACAAAATTTAAAAAAATCAATTTTTTGTCCTAATTTTGAGACATATTTATGCCCTTTGCACTATATTGGAATATGCCAAAGTGCCAAATTTCACAGTATTTAAAAAGCAGGACCTATGGGCAATTATATTAGACCATAATAGTTTGATTTATTTGATTATTAGCATTTTTAAATTTTCAATGAAAAAGTGAACCTTAAAACCGAAAAAAGTGAAAATTTTGCCTGTTTTTAAAATCGACTTTCTGGTTAACCAGCCAACCTTTTTTTAATATTTAACATTTATTTTATAGATAAAGTATTGCTTAATAACATATAATAGCCCCACCTTTTTTCACTCGATTTTGACGCTTCTACAATAAAAATACCTAAATTTGCCAAAAAACAGCAAATTTTCAGGTGTCAAAAAACTAACGCAGATTGTATTCGTCTGTGCAAGCTTATTTTTTTATTATTTTGGCAAAATTATCTAAAAATATCTAGAACCTATATAATCAGTCATATTTTGCCTGTTAAAGTGTTAAAAAAATAGTATATATGTTATGTATAGAAAATCTTAAAAGAACTAGATAGGTAAATTATAAAAAAATGAGATTATAATCATTTCATTATTTTTATTAATTTTGTAATTTAATGTATTTATTAAAACACATTTTTGTGTTAAAACTCGTAAGGAACGCATTTAGTTATAAAAAACTTTAGGTCAATGCCCAAATCTATATGCCCATAGAATCAAGTAACAGTAATATTTCCTCTTTCTTTAATAGGTTTAGTGCGTCTATATTATAAAACTAAAATATAATTGGAAAAATTGTTGGTTTTTAAACTTTATTAAGGTCAGTTAAATATATATAGTGTTCCTTGCTCTAAATAGCCTTTCAAAAACTTATTTGGCATTTGTAAAAATTAGTAAAAAAGACTGAATGTCTATATTTTGTTTATATTAAATTGGGTCTAATATTTAGTCTTAAAATTCATCATTGAAGCTAATTCTGCCCGTTATAATCATTTAAGGTTGTTTAACCCTAAAATTGACTTCTTTTATGTAGTTATAATATCAAAAAACATATCACTATGTTTCATAAAATAATTGACTTTTTACGTTTATTTTAAGTTTGTTGATAATCATAAAAAAAGAAAATCTGTTAAATCATAATATTCTAAATAGGCCAAATATATTCTATTTTACTTATTTTTGTCAGATTTAACGTTGTTGAGGCTGTTTTATTTAAAAACTATTAATTAATAAAAAAAAATTAATTTTTACAAATTTTTTAACCTTATTATTTTTTCTAAAATCCTCTTAAATTTTTTTTTATTCAATAAATTTAACAAATTTATTGAATTTTGCCGAGGATAAATATTGAGAATTATGTACATATTCTAATATTGTTGATCAAACTAAAAATGACTAGTAAAAGTTAACATATATTAGCATAAAAATTTTAAGTTTTTATTTTTTACACCTTAAAATTTCAAAAAACCTGGCAAACTTTGGTTTTTATTTCATAAAAAGCTATGGGTACGTTAAAAAATGTTGGGGGAAATATATGTTATATAGTGATGTTTTATGTATAAAATGCAGTTTTAAATTTTCAAATTGGTTTGGTAGTGACCCAGAAAGTCGGCTTAGAAGATAGGAGTAAAATACTAAGAATTACCAATTTTTTTGTTCTAAAGTTCCCCTTTTCTTTCCAAAATTGACAATAGTTTGAATCAAATTAATAAAACTGTTATAGCCTAACATATTTGCCCCTATGTCTAACTTCTTATATATAAACAAATTTGGCACTTTTAAATATTTTAATATAGTACAGGGAGCAAATTTTTGTCTAAAAATAAAAAAAAAAAATTTTTTTTTTTGAATTTTTTAAAAAGTCTAGTCGGTCCCATACTTTTGAGTTTACATATTGATATTTTTAAGAAATTCAAAAATACGTTTTTTTAGTTATATCAAATTGAATGTTCTTTACAAAATTGTAAAATTTCAAAAAAATAATTTTAAAATTATTAACACATGCAAGATAGCCCTTATTGTCCTCTTCAAAATAAAAAAAAAATTAGGTCTCTAGCTATAATACTTTTTGACTTATAACCTCGCAAAGTTGCATCAAATGTGAAAATTCACCTTGCAAATTTTTTTTCTTTCGCCCATATCTTCGTCAAAAATCACTTCCGGTCAAAAAAAATTTCCAGATTATGAGATACTCTTAGATACTACCTCCATGCAAAATTTCAGCCAAATCAAAAGGGGTACCCCTCCCGGACTTGCTGGATTGAGGTGGAATTGACCATATATATATATATATGGTCAATTCCACCTCAAATCGACAAACTTTTTCCCTTGAAGTCTCAGTTTTGGTTGAAATTTGGTACAATGGTAGGGTCCTAGGGTGCTGATAAAAACCTAAATTTTTTTTGACCGGAAGTGATTTTTTACAGAGATATGAGCAAAAATATTTTATATTTTTTTGCAAAAAAAAAATTTGAGGCAACTTTGCGCGCATGTATTATCAAAAGTATTGTAGCTAGAGTCATAATTTTTTTTTTATTTTGAAGATCGTAATAAGGGCTACCTTAGATGCAAAAAATATTTAAAAAATTTTTTTTTTAAGTTACCAAAAAATTAAAGTCAAGTTTAGACACAAATAGCTCAAAAAACGTATCTTTGAATTTTCTGAAAAATTTATATAATATGGCCCTTAATAATGTTAATAAATATATGATTAAAAAAGTTTGGGACCGGCATGACTTTTTACAAAATTTAAAAAAATCAATTTTTTGCACTAATTTTGGGACCTATTTATGCCCTTTGCACTATATTAGAATATGCCAATGTGCCAAATTTGACAGTATTCAAAAAGCAGGACATATGGGCAATTATGTTAGACCATAATAGTTTGATTTAATTACTTACTACCATTATTAAATTTACAATGAAAAAGTGAACCTTAAAACCGAAAAAAGTGAAAATTTTGCCTGTTTTCAAAATCGACTTTCTGGTTAACCAGCCAACCTTTTTTTAATATTTAACATTTATTTTATAGATAAAATATTGCTTAATAACATATATCAGCCCCACCTTTTATCACTCGATTTTGACGCTTCTACAATAAAAATACCTAAATTTGCCAAAAAACAGCAAATTTTCAGGTGTCAAAAAACTAACGCAGATTTTATTCGTCTGTGCAAGCTTATTTTTTTATTATTTTGGCAAAATTATCTAAAAATATCTAGAACCTATATAATCAGTCATATTTTGCCTGTTAAAGTGTTAAAAAAATAATATATATGTTATGTATAGAAAATCTTAAAAGAACTAGATAGGTAAATTATAAAAAAATGAGATTATTAAATCATTTCATTATTTTTATTAAATTTGTAATTTAATGTATTTATTAAAACACATTTTTGTGTTAAAACTCGTAAGGAACGCATTTAGTTATAAAAAACTTTAGGTCAATCCCAAATCTATATGCCCATAGAATCAAGTAACAGTAATATTTCCTCTTTCTTTAATAGGTTTAGTGCGTCTATATTATAAAACTAAAATGTAATTGGACCTTAAATTGTTGGTTTTTAAACTTTATTAAGGTCAGTTAGATATATATGGTGTTCCTTGCTCTAAATAGCCTTTCAAAAACTTATTTGGCATTTGTAAAAATTAGTATAAAAGACTGAATGTCTATATTTTGTTTATATTAAATTGGGTCTAATATTTAGTCTTAAAATTCATCATTGAAGCTAATTCTGCCCGTTATAATCATTTAAGGTTGTTTAACCCTAAAATTGACTTTTTTTATGTAGTTATAATATCAAAAAACCATAGCACTATGTTTAATAAAATAATTGACTTTTTACGTTTATTTTAAGTTTGTTGATAATCATAAAAAAAGAAAATCTATTAAATCATAATATTCTAAATAAGCCAAATATATTCTATTTTACTTATTTTTGTTAGATTTAACGTTGTTGAGGCTGTTTTATTCAAAAACTATTAATTAATAGAAAAAAATTAATTTTTACAAATTTTTTAACCTTATTATTTTTTCTAAAATCCTCTTAAATTTTTTTTTATCCAATAAATTTAACAAATTTTTTGAATTTTGCTGAGGATAAATATTGAGAATTATGTACATATTCTAATATTGTTCATCAAACTAAAAATGACTAGTAAAAGTTAACATATATTAGCATAAAAATTTTAAGTTTTTATTTTTTACACCTTAAAATTTCAAAAAACCTGGCAAACTTTGGTTTTTATTTCATAAAAAGCTATGGGTACGTTAAAAAATGTTGGGGGAAATATATGTTATATAGTGATGTTTTATGTATAAAATGCAGTTTTAAATTTTCAAATTGGTTTGGTAGTGACCCAGAAAGTCGGCTTAGAAGATAGGAGTAAAATACTGAAAATTACCATTTTTTTTGTTCTAAAGTTCCCCTTTTTTTCCAAAATTGACATTAGTTTGAATCAAATTAATAAAACTGTTATAGCCTAACATATTTGCCCCTATGTCTAACTTCTTATATATAAACAAATTTGGCACTTTTAAATATTTTAATATAGTAGAGGGAGCAAATTTTTGTCTAAAATTCAAAAAAAAAAATTTTTTTTTTGATTTTTTTAAAAAGTCTAGTCGGTCCCATACTTTTGAGTTCACATATTAATAATGAATACTAAGGACTGTATTTCAGCAATTTTTTAAGAAATTCAAAAATACGTTTTTTTAGTTATATCAAATTGAATGTTCTTTACAAAATTGTATAATTTAAAAAAAATAATTTTAAAATAATAAACACATGCAAGATAGCCCTTATTGTCCTCTTCAAAATAAAAAAAAAATTAAGTCTCTAGCTATAATACTTTTTGACTTATAACCTCGCAAAGTTGCATCAAATGTGAAAATTCACCTTGCAATTTTTTTTCTTTCGCCCCTATCTTCGTCAAAAATCACTTCCGGTCAAAAAAAATTTCCAGATTATGAGATACCCTTAGATACTACCTCCATGCAAAATTTCAGCCAAATCAAAAGGGGTACCCTTCCCGGACTTGCTGGATTGAGGTGGAATTGACCATATATATATATGGGATAAGGCCATCACGGGGATAAATTCTTTTATGTTTTCACAAAATTCACGGTTGTGCCATTGATATTTGTTGACCTGTGTAATAAGTCAAATTCATTTTTTTGTTTTTATTTAAAATTAAGATTTTTAGCTTCAATCAGGAATACATTAATTAGTAAGATATTCTGCTTAAGTTCTGTATCTTTTTACAGTTCATTTTTTTAATTCTTAATAAAATTGTTGAAAAATAAAATACAAGTTTAGCCAAAAAATGAGGCCTCCTATATAGGAAAGGCTTTCTTCATCTTTCCAAGGCTTTTTTGTTAAAATTTATAATTACTAAGCTTTTCTCACGAGAAAACAAAGATTTTTACCCCAAACTTTTTTAGCATGGCAAGCAACAGATATAACAACCTATTTTTCATCCATATTTCTTAATGTTACTTGATCATTAACATTTGTGATGGAGAGAAAGCCTAAAAAATAAAAAAAAAACTAGTGGGGAGATGTTGTAAGTAAATAAGACGTAGTCTATCTGGTTGGTTGATTTGGTAAAAATTGCAAAGTTTTGTGTAGAAATCACTTAGATAAGATATTGTTAATTGGGAAGAATGTTTTTGTGGTAAATATATGCGATAATGGAAATTAAAAGTTTGTTTTGAATAATATTTTGAAACTTTGTCCATTAATTTTTTATCTGTTAAGACTAAACAGCCTAACGTTTCTAATAAGAGTACCTAACAAAGAGAAGAGGAAAGGGGGGCATGCACTTATAACTCAGGTCAACAAATATTTGAGAGTTATGAGCTGACTACGGAAATCAAACATGACATCTTAGGGATTTTCAAATCTGTTTACCATTTTTTCTAATCAAACTTAATTAGTCAGCTATAAATATTGGTAATTTTAGAAAAAATGCCAAAAAAGTTTAAAAACAAAAATAAAATTTTTGATTTGCATATTTACAACAGCACTGTTAAATTCAATCTTCAATAAAACTTTTATTAAAAACCGACAATTGTGTCATAATTAAGTAAGAGCTTGATATACTAAAAAATTCTATTTATCGTTATTTGAGATGATAAATATAAGTTACAAGAGATTTTTATATGGGCACGTTCAGACTCATTTCAAATTTTTGAAAAATTTTGAATTTTGAAATTTTGTTTTTTTTTAAATTTTTCTTTCAGTAAAACTATTTAAATGCTAATAACAAAAATTGGCGACATTTTGTAAACATTAAATGTCAAAAGGTAAAAATTTTAAAAATTTTCAAAAAAACAAACTGAGTCTGAACCTATGAAAAAAAAGATTTGTATATTTTTCTTTTTAGGGTTTTCTAGATCTGTCAATTTGGTCAAAAAAGGCCATTTTCGGTATGGGCAGATGTGAGAAGCCAAGGCCAGAAGAAACTAAGAAAAACAAAATATATATATGAGATAAAGCCATCATGGGGATAATTTTCATAAAATTCACAATTGGGTCATTGACATTTGTTGACCTGTGTGAAAAGGGGGTATTTATGACTACTTTAATGTATTCAAAATTATTGACTAAGGTCATGTAAAAAAAGTTTTTAGTTAATATGAGAAAATAAATTTTTTCCCTAGGGAACTTTCCCCAAAAATAAAAAACAAGTATGGTAATAATTTTTTTTAATTTTCTATATTAATTTTTATATATGTAGTTATTAGTTGTAAATTTGTATAAATTAAGTCATATGAACAAACTTCTGGAAGGAATGTCATTACAAAACATTCAATCTTCCACTCAGGCTCTCCCAAAATTTTTTGGAAATGGGAAGGTGGAGTGAGAAATAAATTAGGCAAAATTTTTTGGAGAACAATGAAGTGGGGTATATTTATATAGGCCATAATTTTATTGCATATTTAAAGGTTTTACAAGAATGATCATTAAGCAAAGAGGAGGAGGGGTGCACTTATATTGCAGCATTGACAATTACACACAAAAAATTCCTAATTTTCACCTAATTTACAAAATGTTCATCAAATTTTACCACAACCAAATCAAGAGAAAATCTTTTTATTTAATAAATTAAATCATCAAAAAATTGGTGTCACAAATTCAAACACAACTTCTTTTCCAGTCAATTTTTTGTATACTTTAGAAAATATATCAACCTAAAAACGTTACATAATAATCTTAAATTACCTTGTGTTCTAAGGTGTTTTGCTGACTTTGATCTAAATGAACCTTAATTAATCGTGACCCATCTAATCTATATCGAATTCGTTTCCCCGCAATTTCGGCTGGGAATACTAAATCGGCTAAATAAGCTTCTTGAACTGCGGTTAAGGTTCTACTTCTAGGCCTTTTTTGCTTTGAAATTTTTGAAGTTAATTTCTTTCTGGTAGGCTTTGGTAATATCCTTCGATTAGCAATAAGGACAACGTGCTTCCCACTAAACTTCTTTTCAAGCTCACGAACTAAACGAATTTGAATCTTTTGAAAATTTTTTAATTGAGGTACAGGTACATAAATTATAATAACTTTCTTTCCATCAATTTCAATTTCCTATTTAATAAATATATTTATAAATTAATACTTTTGCACCGGATATAAACAATTCTTTTAACTGTGGCTTTAATTCTGAATTCATTTCAAGCTCCAAGATAGCTTGGGAAATAGTTTGCTCAAATTTATCTGGTTCCTCCCCATGAGGCTTTATTATTTTAGCTTGAGATGAATATAGCTAAAATAGATTTATTAATTTCAGATTTAGTAAATTATGTAAGTATATAAATTGAAACTTACCATGATGTTTAGACTCCACACGCAGCCGGAATTTGATTTGGTAACAAAAACATGTGTTAATTTAAAAAATTGCCTTGTTTTGTATTAACTAATATTTTTATACATAGTTGCAATATTATATAATATATAATGTATATATATTTGCTGTACACCTATATATGAATATAATAATAATTTTAAAAGATAATGAGTGCATATATGACACAGCAGAATCTGTATCTCAGCACATCTTAAACTTGAATGATGATTTTCCAAATTTTCTATAAGTTTTTTATAGAAATTAAAAGTTCTGTTGCAATTAAAACTTAATGCTAAAAACTATAATATAGCTAGCCTCAATATTTGAAATAATTTAACCTTATTTTTTAAGTGTTCTTTTCTAATAGTTTTAATTTATAAAAATAAAGATTTTATATTATATATTAATGATACAAGTTAATTTCTTTTCAAAATATTAAATTTTTAAGGTTATTTAGGGCGTGTTTAGACTTTATTTAGAAAAATTATGAAAAAAAAAATTTTTTAAATATGAGTTTTTACATTTTACAATATTCTAGCACTCAGAGCAATTGTTCTAGGTTTATTTAAAAAATCTTGATAAATATGTTTAAATCTATATTAAAATAACTGATAAACTCCTAGAAAAATTATAATTGTTATAAATTTTCCAACATTAGATCATTATTTATTTTGAGAATGAAGTCTGATCGCGCCCTAACTAAATATAAAATTTTATTTAATAACATTTTATTTATATTTGAAATAAGCCCCAAAAAACCATTTTAAAATAATATTGGTTGCGGTTAACACTATTTTCAAAATTGTGGCAAAAATAATTTTTTTTTAAATTTTTAACGGCTGATATTATAAAATGAGAATTTGTTGTTTTACTATAATGCCTAACAAAAATTCTTAAATTTTTTATACACTAGCAACCTTAGTGTTACTCAATTGCGCTCAATTTTTTTTCTTCAAAACTTTTTTTTACCAGCCGCAGCTTTAACGAGAAGATTTAAAGGGGGTCTACGTTCAGAGTTAATTAGTTTTAAAAAAAATTAATTCTCGGGCACGTTCAGACTCATTTCTTTGTTTAAAATTTTTAATATGAATGCATTTTAACATGAAGTTGCCAATCTTTGTTATTAGAAAAAAATTAGTTTTTCTGAAAAAAAAGTATTTAAAAAATTTAAGTAAAATAATTAAATTTTTAAAATTTTTTAATTTTTATAATTTTTTAAATAAATAAAATGAGTCTGAAAGCGCCCTTCTAAAAAATGCTGAAATATTTTTAAGCCTTATATTAAATAAGATACAAAATATAAGCAAAATATTCTAAATATTAAGTCCAAATTCTTGGCTAAGGGCACGTGCAAAGTAAGTTTTTATTTTTGTAAAGTTTTAAAATTGGAAAATTTTATTTTGTAATAAAACGCAAATTTTTAAAAAGTTGACAAATTTGGGTGCGTTCAGACTCAGTTCATTTTTTTAAAAAATTATAAAATTTTTGCTTTTTGACATTGCGCTTTTTTACAAAAATTTGCCAATTTTGGTTGTGAGAGAAAAGTTTTTAAAAAAATATTCAGAGAAAATTTATAAGAAAATGTAATGTGTGTAAAAACTGATATTACAATAAAGCGTAAAAAATAATAGTGTGTAAAAGTAAAATTTGCTAATAGTGATATTATGATATAATGATGATTAAATTCAGGGTTTATATACTGTAGGTATTGGCATCTTGGAGTGATAAATATAACTAGTTAACATAAATCAAACAAAGTTGTAAAAGCACAAAATCTTAACATTTTATAATTTATTACAGTACATCTAGTTGGTAAATTGGAAAAAGATTAGCTAAAATGAACAACCGATAAAGAGTAAATGTCAAAAGTGGATGTGCCAAAAATATAAAAATATATGTATATTTGGCGGCTAATCAATCAAAGAACTTTTACTTTTAAATTTATTACAAAGACACTAAATTTATTACTAAGACACCTTACCCTATACGAAAAGTATAGCATAAGCTATCTGTTTCATTTATAAAAATTAATGTGTATGTGTTCCGTAAATCAGAGCTATTCGTAACTAGTTGTTTTTCTCGTAGCCAAATATTCTCATAGTCGTTAGGTCTAGCTTGTGATTGTCGTTTTGGTTGAGTATCCATTAATAACTATCCATACGTGAGCATTGCAAGTTTTGTTTTAAGGTTTGAAATTTTTACATTAACATTAACTTTTAATTATCAAGAACTTTCTGATTCTAATCATACAAAGGTGGTTTATGCTTTGCTTTCAGTTAAAACGTTTGAAATATTTTTATAAATTATGCTTCCAACGTAACCCTAGTTTTAAAATATATGCGGCTAATTTTTAATTATAATTATTTAATATGCCGACTTAATTCTTCCGACATAGCGGGTATATCACCGTCAAGCGGGAAATAAAAACTTTGGGCATAATGACGTTGGTTTAAATAAGCTACCTAAAAAAGGAAAAATATTTTACTAAACACTCTGGACTGTCCACCTGCCAACTTCGGACAAATTGTCACGGTTCTTTATGCTTGATAATTAAGAAAAATTGAAAAATAAAGTTTTATTTTTTAAACTACGTACAATTGGCGTTATTCACATTTTTAATCCGTAAGGAATCTATCTTATTATATATGCATTTATGCTTCCCCATCCACTGCTAACAATTATTTGACCTTATAAGGCATTTTCTTAATATTGCAGTATTTGGATTGGGGTAATCTTTCTTATTATCATGCCATTACTTAAATAATTCTTTTGAATTTTTATATTGTACGTGAACCCTTTAAAATTTAAATTGTAAAAACTTGGGTTTTAATATTACTTCCAAAAATCTTAGCGTCTGACGCAACGCTTTAATAGCATGGCGAGCGTCATTTGCTGAAAAAATATTGGAAACTTGCCAAACTTAATTGTGTGGCGAATTTAATTATTGAACAACTATTGTAAAAAAATATTGCCCATGTGGTTAGTATATCTTTCTTAAGAGTTTATACCATCACGAATACGTTCGAAAATATCCGAAAAATATACTGGATACTTTGTAACTGAATATTTATACTTACTGTAAACTTATTAGTGTTTGGATATTATTCCTACTGTATGCTTTAAACAGTGTCAATTAGTAGCGGACTCTAACGTCCTCTATATGTCTTATTACTATTGATTTATCCAGTGCTAAAATTTCAAGCACCCGAGACCCTTTAGAAGAGATTACTTCTCCCATGAGCCACTTGGGACGCTTTTTGTTATGTGATAGGTACCAAATATTTTGCCCTTTAACATACTTAGTGTTAGCTATGCTCTCCTTATGACCTATAATCTCGTTGGGAAGTCTAATTTTTCGCCCTAAAAACTTTTCCGAAATCGATGGTTGGTTGTACGACCCTACTGCATTGCGGTATACTTGGTATAACCATGTTCCATCTTTTTCATGTTGATGTAATTTTAACCATCTTTTGGCCATTCCAACCGATCTCTCAGCTAGTCCATTTGAACTATGATGATATGGTGGAGTAAAAATTAGTTCGATATTCCATTTGTCACAAAAAATTTTAAACTCTTGGGAGGTAAACGCAGTACCGTTGTCAGTTACTATTGTTTCTGGGAATCCAAATTGGCTAATGAGCTTTTTAACGAAATTAATTACTACTTGCGATGTTGTATGATTAACTTTTATAAAATCTGCCCAGCTAGAAAATGCATCAGCCACAACTAAATAATTATTTTTATTAAAATCAAAAAAATCTAGGTGTATGCGTTGCCACGCACGTGTACAACTAGGCCATTTTCTAACTTTATCGTGTTTTGGACGTGATGCTATGGAAGCACATGTAGTACATCTACGACATACTTCATTAATTTCATTATTCATATTGGGCCACCAGTATTTTACTCTGGCTTGGTGTACGCACTTATCGCGTCCTTGATGTCCTGCATGTATTTCCTGGCTTATTTTATTAGTGAGACTTCTTGGGATAACTATGCGATCTTGTCGTTGCACTAGCTCGTCTTCCAAGTGTAGTTCGGTCATTACTTTATAATAAATGTTAGACGGGTGTATATGCTCAATCTGACCCTTTAAGTATTTTTTAAGAATACTTAAATCTTCATCTTTTTCGATCGCATTTATTATATCTTGCCTTGAGGCGCAACCTTCATCTAAGATGGAGTTGATTATATCAGGCTTTGTCCCATAATAGCATAGGCGTGATAATGCATCTGGGTTGTTCCATTTACCAGGTATATGTACTAACTCGAGGTTAAAATTTCCTATGAGTAGCTGCCAACGCTGTAATCGTGGTGACAGAAATAGAACACGGTTGTCCTTTTTTAATAATCCTATGAGAGGCTTATGGTCACACTGTAAATCTTTGACCAATCATATATTCTCTGCATCTCTCTAATCCAAATTGGATAGCTAAGCATTCCTTTTCGATAGTTGAATACCTGGTTTTTGGGTCTCGAAATATGCGTGAAAAGAAGAGTATAGGTCTATTTATTGTTTTATACCTTTGCAATAGCGTGCCACCGACTCCATGAGTAGAAGCATCTACCGCTAAAATTAATGGATAGTCGGGGTTGAAGCTTGCTAGGACTGGCGGATGGGTTAAAATATCCTTCGCCGACTCAAATTTCTTATGATGTAAATCTGTCCAGATAAAAGGAACATCCTTTTTACAAAGATTGTAAAGTGGTGCCGAAATTTCTTTGTAATCTGGAATAAACCTGCGATAATAACCTAAAGTACCGAGTATTGAGAGGAGTTCAGCTTTATTGTTAGGATCTCTCATTTTCATCAACGCCTCGGTCTTTTGAGGTAAAGGTCTGATGCCTTGTGCACTAATCTCATGTCCTAAATAACTTATTTTTTCCAAAAGAAATGAGCAATTGTTTTGACCTAATCTCATCCCCTTTTCCTTGATGCGACCTAATGCGATAGAAAGTCTTGCATTGTGTTCATGCATCGTTCGGCCAATGATAAGTATGTCATCTCGATAGGCAAAAACACCTTCTTGGTCTCCGAATATCAGCGACATTGCCCTTTGAAAAATTTGGGCCGATGCTGAGAGTCCAAAGGGAAGTCGTAAAAATTGAAAAAGACCTAAGTGCGTATTTATTGTCAAAACGTTGACGCTTTCTTCTGTTAATGCTAATTGAAGATAGGCTTGTGAAAAATCAAGTTTGCTAAAAAATCTAGCTCCAGCAAAACGCGAAATTATTTCATCAAACCTAGGCAACGGGTAGGTTACTTTTTCTAAAAATTTATTAACTGTTAACCTAAAATCTGCGCAAATGCGTAACTTTTTATTTTCTTTTTGGATGGGTACTAAAGGAGTTGCCCAAATACTATATTCAACTGGTCTAAGTACACCTAAATTTTGCCAATCTAATAAAATTGATTTTACCTCATCCAACCAAGCGAATGGAATTCTGCGACAAGGGAGGAAAATAGGTCTGGCGTCCGGTAAAATTGGTAAACTAAATTTTATCCCTTTTAATAATCCTAATCCTTCAAATAAATACTTAAACTCAATTAAACAGTTTTTAATAAAATCATTTGCTTCTGTACTTGTAATGTCCTTAAAATGAAATGGATTTAATTCTATATTAACCTTTTTAAAATCTATAAAATTTAGAAAATTATTCTGAAATAAAAAATGGATAATTGGCCATCCTATAATTATTACTGTTTCAAAATCTACAATATAAAATTTCGTTGTTGAAGATAAATTATTTATGTAAATATTTACATTTATAAACCCTAAAGGTCTAAAACTATCACCTGAAACAGTTTTGAAGAATTGATTACAATTATTTATTTTAGAATATGGAAATATTTTTTTAAAAGTTTTTAAATTAATTAGGGATACTGCGGCTCCCGTATCAAATAAGATATTATATTTATTTTGGTTAATAATTATAACTTGTTCAGGAGATAATTTCTTGACTAATTTATTGACCTTGACCTTGCTGCGCTTGTGGTCCTTGTGACCTTTAAGTGCATCTACCACCTGAACTATAGCTTTGGTATGGCCTATAAGTATTATATGGCCTATTATACCTGTTCCTGAAATGGCTCACTCTTACGAGCTGGTCCATCTTAAATAATTGCAAATAAACGATTGTTACAAAAATTAAAAGGGCTACCAAATAGGGTTCCTTCAAAAGTACTCCAATATCCAAGCAATATTTTTTGTCGTTGAACATTAAAACGAGTTATTTAATATTTTAATTATTATTAATCTGCTGTCACGCACTATTAAAGCAAGCAAAAATAAAAGAAATAAAATGAAATATATTTGGTTACCTATATTTGTTTTTTATGAATTCTATGAATTAATATCGATCGTGAGAACACCAAATATTCAGGAAAAGTTTATATGAAAATGTAATGTGGGTAAGAACTGATATCACGATAAAGCGTAAAAATTAAATGAGTGTGAAAAAGTAAAATTTGCTAATAGTAATATTTTGATATAATGATGATTAAATTCAGGGTTTATATACTGTAGATATTGGCATCTTGGAGTGATAAATATAACTAGTTAACATAAATCAAACAAAGTTGTAAAAGCACAAAATCTTAACATTTTATAATTTATTACAGTACATCTAGTTGGTAAATTGGAAAAAGATTAGCTAAAATGAACAACCGATAAAGAGTAAATGTCAAAAGTGGATGTGCCAAAAATATAAAAATATATGTATATTTGGCGGCTAATCAATCAAAAACTTTTACTTTAAAATTATTACAAAGACACTAAATTTATTACTAAGACAA
>JAUIRJ010000490.1:0-15210 GCA_030555515.1 Acutogordius australiensis | reverse complement strand
ATTGGAATTAAAGGGGGAGCTGGTTTTTTTTGTCGATTAGCAATCATTTTAAGTGAACAAAAAAAATTTAATCAATATATACGCATGTGGCACTTAAATGCTTACCCTAATAAATCAAACGCCAGAGTCTATTTGTTTTCAAATTCCATCTTCCAATATTCCTAAAGTGGCATACCGAGAATTTTTGAATTTTTTTTATCGTTTATAAGCTCATCAAAGCTTAGAATTTGGCTTGTATACTTATTATCTAAGATCTAATTAAACTTAAGGTGGATCAAAATATAGTAGCTAAAATTACCTCAAAATATGAAAAGAATTTTAAAAAATTTTTTTATGGGTTTTTACATTGCATGTATACAACTTTAAGTTAATAGCAGAAATCTTAACATTGTGTGATAAAATTCATTAAAGGTATTTGATAAAGATGAAATTGCCATTGAATTACATTTGGCCCAGGGACAAATCACAATCTAAATCAAAGCTTTTAAATAGGACATTACCAAAAATTAACAGAAAAAAGCCTTCGATTCCTACCAAATAAGCTTATGTAAAGGGCTAATTAAGTGATTTACTCTTTATTAATTAGATAACTTTTATATAAAAAGGAACACATTAGTATGTGGTAAATATGCACTAGATCTATTGCCTAATTTGTCTTTTATCTTCAAAGCATTCCTTTCCTAAAGCCGGGTGCAATGTAATCTATAGCAAGCGACGAACGACTTTTATAACATATGGAGGACCTTTTAAGGGGTACACGTACAACCGTTCTTTGAAAAATAAAAAATGTTTTAAAAATGTGTATTCTTTATAAATATATGAGAGTCTCACAATTTGGCCCATCCCCCCTCACCCGTAGTACATTAGTATTTTGCTTTATTTCCGTAAAAAATATTGCCATTTGAGAAAGTTACATTAAGAGATATACCCAAGGATTGGAACTAGTTCCAGAACTCGGAACTCGGAACTCGAAGAACTCGTCTTTTTTTTGAAATGGAACTCGGAACTCGGAACTAAGTACCAGGGTACTGGAACTCGTGGAACTCGAGTTCCGCTCGAGTTCCTTCGCGATTTATTTCAAATACCTAAAATTCAAACTTTTTTAATTGAATAAAAACGCTTTAAAATTAATATTTTTCAAAAAATATATAAAATTTGAATAAAAAAACCTCATTTATTGTTTAAATTATTATTTGATTGCACACAAGCCTTCTAATTTACTTTTATCTATAAATTGCCAATACATCCATAATAATATTCAAGTCCGAGTGCTGGAATGCAAAGAGGTCTATTACCAGCATAATGCAGTTAATATTTCCAAATGGCTTAAAGAAACTGTTTTAAATTACAATATAATGAAAACCCAATTATTATCGATAACTTCAGACGCAGCCCGTATTATGAAAGCTGGAATAAAGAATTTTATGGAGCTTGAAACAAGTGAAGATGACATCTTTGACCCATTAGAAGGAATGTTACAAGATGAAGATGATTTATATTTTATAGAGGATTCTTACGAGGTTTGTGAAATATATGATTTCAACTCATCAATCATCATTGATCTCAACTGTGCTGCACACGTGGTTCAATTAGCAGTTAATTCATTTCTAGTCAGCACACCTGAAATAATTTTGGCAATTAAGGTAGCAAGACAATTGGCTACTAAGCTTAAAAGGCCTATTTTATCAGCAATGTTAAAATCTCAAAATCTTCCTCAATCAATACTTATGCATCAGGTGAGATGAAATTGGACTTACACCTGCATTGAAAGATTGCTCAAACTACGACGGTTTCTTGATAATCACAAAAATATTTTATATGAGTTGGAAGTTTCCAATGATATTTGGCATATGTTTCAAAGATTAGTCGAAACACTAGGCCCAGCCGTAATTTTAACGAAACACCTTCAGGCACAAACTTTAGACATCTGCAATTTTTTTACAAAAGACTATTTCTGCAAAGCCGTGTTAAAGACCCATTCAACCAACTTTTCTTTATCCCTTTTGCATTTTATTGAACAAAGAGAATCCCAGCTTTTAGATAATGACATAGTCAATTGTGGGCTGTTTTTAGATAAAAGATTCTACTTTAAATTAAATAATAATAAATGCGAAAAAGCCAAAAAGTTTCTGAAAATAGTTCAATCAAAAGCATTATCTCTTCAAAGAAATGATTCAGTAAATCACGAGGAAGAAATTATTTTAGAATCTTCTGGAAATATGTCAGATCAATTTTCATTATTAGAGGATGTCTTAAGAGACGAAGAAACATTTTATAAACACGATGACTCAACTGCCCCTCTAATATATGAGCAATTAGATATAGGAATTTTAAAATACGAAAATTTACCGAGGTTTAAGGCGGATGAAAATATTAGAAGCTGGTGGGTAGCTAACAAGGCTGAGTTTCCGCTACTAGGAAACTTAGCTTTAATTGTTGTATCGATCCCCTTGACCGAGGTGAGTGTTGAAAGATTATTTTCCTATTTAAGCTTTATTTTAGATTCCCAAAGGAATCGACTTAAGGATGATATTTAGAATAATATTCTTTTTGTTGGAATGAATTTTAAGCTTGATAAATAAATGTTTCCATTTTATATAGTTTAATAAATTATATGTGCAATGTGTAATATATCTTTTTTATCTGTCTAGTAATTGTTTGATTATAAAAATAAAAAATGGAACTCGAGTTCCGAAATTTGGGAACTCGTCGGTACTTCCAAGAACTTAGTTCCAGCTCTTTCAAAAATTATCCTAAGAACTCGGAACTTAGTACCAGCTTTTTTCAATAAGTTCCAATCCTTGGATATACCACCTATATTTAACAACCTCTCTGACTTAGTTGTGCGCGAGCAAGGAAATTTGGCAAGAAATGCCGTATGGATATAGCAATTAGTATAGTATCATCATTATCGTATCTCATCATCATTTGTACTAATAACATGTTACCACTTATAATAATACTAAAGGTTTCCATTTCCTCCGAAAATACCGTACTAACTTTTCTTTAGAGAGACATTTTTTTTGACTTCAGTAAAAACGTCGTTATTACATGGCAAGTCAGAGAATCAAGTTTCTTGACTTTCTTTCCTCCCTATTTTCAGCTCGCACCTACCATGTGTAGTGCTTGTAGTTTTAACATGTCTTATTGCACTTCTAAACCAAAATTACCAATATATGTATGGTTTATATCCTAAAATTGCAGGTCTTGTGTGATTATTAAGTTTTGTGACATATCTATCCTTTTTCTAAATCAAAAGTTTTAACTTTAGAGTTTCTTTACTACAATGTTTCCTTTTTAAAGTTAGGTGTTTAAAAAATATATGTTATTGGTTTGGTTGTGGAGTTCATTTTTGAAGGCAATTTAGACATATTGCTTTTAAATTTTTTAGAAAATCTGTATTTGAAAAAGACAAAACTTGTATTAAATTTCATAAAAAATTGTCAGTTTTGTCTTTTTTTACCGTTCACGTTGTTATTGATTTATTTTTTTGCTCACATGATTTGGTGAAAAGGTGGCAGATTCGATAGTAACTATATTTTCATCAATATAACTTTGAAATTTTGTGTTCTGAGTTACACGGATTTGTATAGCTTAAGAAAGATGCCTCACGATTTAAACGCTGTCAATTTCGGCTATATTGCAATTTATCTTACATCTTTTTACTTTCATTTTAGCAAAAATACCCATAAGTAAATAATATAATATTTAAGCCAATGATTGCCTCAACAACAAACCAAAAAGGGCCTAGGTCCCGCCCCGTAATTGCTCAACCTCTCAATTGGTTCTGAATTTAACGCAGTCGGCTCGTATTAATAAATCGGAAAGAAATATGGTGTCATTTTGTACGAAATCCAAATAAAGAAAAAAAAAGTTGTGCGAAAAAAAGAATTATATTTAGCTACCTCCGGTCCATAATTCCTTGTGAACTCCTAACATTTATACATTGGTAATGTCCTAAATTTAGATGGTTGTCAAAACAATCTATAAATGGGTCAATTTTTTAATTTTTTAAAAGTATGGAAATTAAAAATTAAGGATAAAATATTAAATTCAATGTTTAAAAACCATAATAGGTGTAAGATTTTGTAAAAAAAACCTTAAGTGAGATCTTTATTTTTTAATAATTTAACCTTTAGGTAAGGTATTGAATGATCTCTTATATTTTATTATAACTTTATATTATAAAGAGGACTGGTTAATTAGTGATTAGAAACGTGGCTGAGAAATTAAAGTTGATAATTTTTCCAAATCGTACCTTCCATAACGGCGTATGGCAGCCAAATTGGGCCCATAAATAACATGTGGTATCGAGGTCCCCCAAAGCTTTTTCATTGACGTCCTCCCCCCTAGGCTTTATTTTTAATTACAGGCGGGTGAACCCACAGCGTTAAATAAGATTTAACCCTTGCAGATGATCTAATTTAGGTCTAGGCCCTCAGGATAATGGATGGGATTTGTTAGCCGTCAACCACTCAATTATTGACCAGACACAATGCTAATCATCTTGAACGTGGAACATAACACAAGCAAAGCGCTAAGGTTCGTCCGACCTGGCCTATCAAAAGATCAAAAATTGTTAATAAAGATAGGTGACCTGTTCTATCATGAGCATTCCGGTCCTTAAGCGCAGCAACATATGATTTGAAAATCAGAATTTGTAAAGTCACCACTAACGTAAACGTGGATAATCCAGGAAAAATCATTGATTTTAGCAGGATTAAAAGAAAAATGGACTGAAAGCCCTTTTGGGAAAATTCTTAAAACATTATTAATATGCTAATAAAGTGATGTCAATGGACATAATTTGAATTATCTTTTTTAGTAACATTACAATAGGGCACATAAAGCATAAAGAATAAAGCTTTTAAGTCGTTATATAGTTTTTATTTGCCATTGTTATAAAATGGAAGGTTGGTTTGTTATTTTAAATGTATAAAATGCTGAAAATTATTGCAGATTCAGAATGATTGGTTTCAAGCTTTTTTTTAAAAAAATATATACAGTAAGAATTTAACGCAAAAAAATATTATTTATAGCAAAAGTACAATTATTATATTTAATTTTTCAAAATAAATAGAATTGAAACATGGTTTGGATCTTAAATAAGAAATAGTTCTGAAAAGGTAATATTTACAAATTTTGTTATTTTCCATACTATTCCGTGTATTTTCTGTTTTCCAATAATATTTGCCAAATTTTTTTACGTCTGGCAAGGATGTTAAACGCATCGCATTACAATGAATGTCAGATTATCAAAGTATATAGCCGCGTTCAAAGTTTATTTTTTAATTTTGTAAATAAGTTTTTGAAAATTGGGGGTTTATATAAATAACTACTAGCACTATTAAAAAATTTCCGATGCAATTAATTTCAATATATTAAAATTTTATTAGATTAATATCTAAATTTGTATGCACATCCAATCAATCAGGACTTATATAATTTTTACTGCTAAAAAAAATTAAAACCGAACCAATGTTTTTTTCCTACGAAAATATTTCGAAATTAATGAAAGAACTTTGAACGCACCCCTCTATGAAATGATGTTAGAGTTAATAACGATACACTACAAATAGAACTTATAATTATTGCGGAAAAAGCTGCTGCCTTAAAAAATTGGAGACAAGAAATTTGAGGCAATACCTATTTGTCAATTTTTAAAAATTATTATAATTTGTCTTGGCATAAAACGGTCAAAATACGTTAGAGCCCATAGTTAAAGGGCCAAAAAAATAAATATACGATTTTTTGCATAAAAAGAGCCTTATTAAAAAGCCTCACTTTTTTCTAACAAATGAGTGGCAATTTATCTAGAGCTTTATACAATAGGCCAAACTTATTTTTGCTGTTTTGTATAAATTTCAAATTACGATTCCCCCTTTTTTGGCCAGAAAAAAGCCCAGTTTTATTCCCTTTGGCCAGGCCCGATTCTAGCTTTTCCACTTGGGGGGGGGGGAAAGGAATGGGTCAAAAAAAAGTCGTGGGTGGGGGCAGAAAATTTTTTTTTGCAGCCGTGACCTTCGGTCACTGCAAAAAATATACATGTACAACAATTAAATCCATGTTCAAAATTTTTATTTTAACAAATTAATAGTCATTTATTATATTCTTAAAATAAAAAAAATAATTGCGTTTACAAATTGGATATGTGAATTAAAATTAATTTTTTTCACTAAAATCAATTGCTTAAAAAGATATGGGACTTGGAAATTAATTGTAAGTATAATTTTATCATTTGGTATCAATGCGCATGAAAAATAAAAATATGAAGATTGATTATCATGAAAACAAATTGTATAAGTATGCTAATTTGGAAGAATATATATGAAAAAAACATATATATAGGGTAAAAATTAAATAAAACATGAACATAAACGTTAAATGCGCATAAAAAAAATTTGCAGCCGTGTCTTAAAATGATAAGCAATACTTAGCTGATTATGAGCAGTGTATTGTATTAATCTAACAATTTTATGCTAGAGGTTGTTTTGATTAAATTATAAAAATTATCAAAATTCAATGCCCCAGTTAATGATTTTTCGTGTCCTAGAAGAACCAAATCATCTTTACGCAGGTCAATACTTGCCCCCCTACTAGAAGTTATTTTCCTTCTTAAAGAAGAAAATGTGGCCTCACAACTCGGCGTTGAAAGCCAAATAACAAACTTATAGAAAAAATGTTAAATATATTAGGAAACCCATCTTTGTAAGTATATAAAAATTAAACAAACTTATTAGTAACACATTCTTTGTAGTTATTAAGTTTTCTTATTAAATTTTTTTTGGCTAAGTCACTTTCTTTTGATAAATTTTTATCAATTAAAAATCAGAAAAATTTATAGGTTTAGTTTTTTTATCTATAAATAAATTATTGTCATTTAAAAAAGTATTATATATATCAAAACAGTTATTGAATAAACTTTAAATGTATTTGTATTTCTTAATTGTTTAATTTCTAACAAACAATGGTGTAAATTAGAAGTTTTAGAAACATAAATCGTTTTGCATTATCATTAATTATATTTAATAAATAAAATAATTTTTAAAATGATAAATACAAAAAAATAAATTGTTATAAATATGGTAAAAAAACCTCGACGCTTCGGCCTGACCTATATTATTTTCAAAAAAATAAATATTTTTATGTAATTTAAAGAAAATGGCGTCATAGTGACCACACCACCGATGGGTCAACAGCCGGGGTATGGTCCCGCATTCACTAACTTTCTTGATTCTATTATGTTGAAAAAATTTTTGAAGGGAAGAAAAAATATCAAAAAAATCTTTCCCTATAATTAAAATTTCAAGACAATCTACAACAAGATGCAATCGGTCGTTAAAGCAGTGAATATACGGGACATGTTGTCCAGCTATTTTGCTTAGAAACACATGAACTCACCTTTATCCCCGGGTATTACGTTCGCCCCATCGTAGCATTTTGCGATCAGGTTCTTTGGTTCTAAATTATATTCTATCAAAAGATTGTTGACAAGTGAGAAAATTTTTTAGGCAGCAGATTTTTGAATTGCTTTCACAAATATAAAGCTTTCTGTAAAATCAAATTTTTCTATATATCTAATAACAACAGAAATAATTTCTGTGTTGGTTTGATTTCCCTAGCGGATGATAAGTGTTGATGAATGAAAAGACTTTTTAAAAAAAGTAAATATTTTTAATAATATTTTTTAGATATTTTTGGCGGGGCTTTAATCATATTATGTGAAATAAAAAATAAAATTTAGTATTTGGGGGGGGGGGGGGGGGGGGGCAAATTTAATTTTTTTTGGGGGACAATTAAAAACTTTTGGGGGAGGCACTGCCCCCCCCCCCCCCCTCCCCCAAAAGGGGTCTAGGTGCCTGCCTTTGGCCCACACTTGTTTCATTGCTGATTGAAAATAAGTTTATATTTTGCTCATATAAAAAACTTTAAATACTTTGCTCCACTATTTTTTTTATATAATTACAAAGGTGCTTCTTAAAAAATCTTTCGTCTAAAAATCTGCCCTTACAAAAGGAAAAGAAAGTATTTACATTTAACTTTATTTTGTCATATCCTTAAATAAAGCAAACTTTTCTTTAAAATACCTGACCAAATTATATGTATAACCGGATATTTATAAGATAATTCAACTATTTATCTATATCGATCCATTTCAAGTCCATTATCTTTATCTTTGATAAAAAAATACTTGCGCAAAAGAGATAAAGTGTCCATTAATTAATATTTTAATGCACTTATAAATTTCAACAGTTCGGACATAGAGAGGCTTTTAAAATATCTGTTGCGATTTCGTATTTAGTTAATGGTTTTTCTTCTATACATTTCAGTTAATAAGTTGCCTTTTTTATTAATTATATAAGATTCACATAAATTTGTTACGGGTGACATACAATATTTTAAAAATGTCTTTTGACCTTTTAATTATCAGATGATTCAAGTACTAGAAAGTAAAGGTATTTGTACTAACATGGCACATTATCCTTTCACATTTTTTTGGGGTTCATCATAAAAAATGGCATTTATACCTCCTGCCCTCACCCCCTCCTACAATTTTTAATCACACCTGAAATCTTTTTATGTAGGTATTCAAACGTAACCTTCCACCAAAGGCGGCGGATTTAATTCAGCTTAAATCGTTAGCTTGTTCCACTGCTTTATCTTGTAATTTCAAAGCTTTCGCCATGCTAGAAAAATGAATTTTCAAATAATTCTCAATTATGTGAGAGTGAACAATACACCTTAATTAATTCACTAGAAGTTAATGCTATAATATCTCTGTTTATATGCAGTTATTGTTCTAAGTTGCTTAAATTAAATCTTTTATCGAAAACTTTAAAAAAAAATTTTAAATATTTTAAAATATATCTAATTAGTTTATTAAATCTAGAAATAAAACATATTTTTAGGCGTAAGATATTTTTTACAACATTTATAAAATTCTATTTTATGCTAAATAAATTCTAGTTTTAGAAATTTTGGCATTCCTGCTTTCTCTTTTTAAGTGCCTGTATGATGATTTTGGCAGCAAAATTTAATATATTTTTGGAACAGAATCTACAAACTCTAACCTAATTAACTTTTTCTTAACCACAGAACTTATCCAAGCTTAACCTTAAATAGCAAATATCTAACCGAAACTCAATGTATAGAAATATTAATAAGTTTGTGCTTTTGTGTAATAATTTTTTCATAATAATTTAAAATTGGGGTACCCACATACCCTTCCATGTATTTTTTTTCGGCTTACCCACTTAACCGCGGTATAAATTGTAAGCATATATTTAAATCAATCTAATCAAATAAATATAATTTAAATATTTCATTCAGTTAGCATTATGGTGCCAATGATTCATATAAAGCATTTAGTATGTGATTTATACGTGGCCCCTTACATTTAAGCAATTTATCACCACCCTGATGACGGAAAAAATATGTTATGTGAAAAACGGGCATATGTGCTTTATATAAGTTAACCTCGTTTGATATTACAATAATTGTTTAAACTATTTCCCTGATCCACCCAGGTTCACCCCGAATGAATGAGATGATATATGAATAAATATCTTATCCGACCCCTTGAGAAAATAAAAAAAGAACAGCATAAATGTTCAATATTAGGAAATTGAAGAAATAAGCGATTATTTATATTTATTACAGATCATAAAAAAACCTTTGAATCATTCCCACTATTTTAACAGTTATCCCGCTACTGAAAGGTGCAATTAATCTTTCATAATCACTTTCGCCAAAAGCTAGGCTTTAAAATGGAATAAATATTATGAATAATGCTTAAAAATATAAAAAATCAATTTAAAACGCATAAATATAATTATGGAAAAATTATGCTTCGATCTTGTTTTTTTGTGTTACTTAGCAAAATAATTTGTAATAGAAAAATGTAAAGACATGAAATAAGCATTAAATGTCGCTGGGTGTTTTACAATAGATTTCACAATTTGATAAGTATATTGGCACTGTAGCAATTTTTACAAGTTTTGCTAAAAAAAAGTAAGAATTTATTTAAATTCAAAAAAAATAACTTGTGTAGTGATAAACATTCTGCAAATTTCGAGTGTATACTGAGCAGCTATTAAACTACTTGATAAATCATATATTTAAATTAGTGCACAACTACAATTTACCCATGAAACAATTTATTGAACTTGCCACCTTGCTATGGGCTAAATTTCTGAAAAAAGCGTATTTTACGTATTTGCTTATAGGACTAATAAATGGCAATTTTTTGACAGAAATTGCATTTCTAATTAAACAGCTACTTTACCAAATGATTCAAATAGCAATTCAATTCCTTGAAAATTCTTAATACAATCTAAAACATTGTTGAATCGCTCTCCAATCAGATTTAATACATTACAATTTACAGCTTATTCCTTTAAAGCCGCTTGATTTTTAATTAAGTCTCCAGCTTTCTCACTGATATCCATATTTTTCTTATTATAAATAAAGAGCGGACCTATTACAAAATTCCATAAAAAGAAGTCAATTTTTTTGATTTTCCAAGAATTTATGAGCCTTTCCTTTCTAAACATATAGATTTCTCTTATTTTCCCTCCCGTTTTCATAAATTTATTCTAATCCCAAAATCAAGAGGAATAAAAATTACTTAACTTAAGGTGGGTTCACCATGAAAAGGAGCCGTGATATTGACCTCATGTTTTTGTGTAGAGGAAAGACAAAATTAATAAAGTATCACTAAAAGCCCTTTCTCCATATATATATTTTATCATAGATTTAGGGCGAGATTCAATAATTTATTATTACAATGGAAATTCTGAAGGACATGTTTGAATAGAAATGAAAATTATTGATAAGGTCTCGCTAGGACAGCCTTGAATAATAAAAATTTTAACTAGTGCATTAACTAAACCAGGACCAGAATCTATGTACAAATGTTTATCGTTCCATAAATAAATAGCAGGCTAGAGTTAAGACCGGGCAGGCTAGGCCCTGCCTATTTGATTTTTATATTAGTTTAATAATTTGGAAGATTTGCGATTCAAAAATAACCTGAAATTTGACCCATAATTGAACTCAAATCTTTACCATTTTTACCCCCCCCCCCCCCCCCACTAAAAAAATCTCAAGAATACATTTTTTCGTTATTTGAGCTCAATTTGCATTTTTATAATATGTGAAACTAAGTGAGTTTAATAATTAGAATTCTGTAGGCGTTAATATTCAAAGATACAAAATGCGAAGATACTGATATGGGGCTTATTAAACAGATTATGAGTTAAAAAATCGTAATTCTCCTATATATATAACTGCAAAAATTTGCTATCTGTATATTTTTTTTTTGATAAATCTTGCAAATCAAATTGATGATGAAAAATAGGATCCAAAAGGCAGGCCGGTACAAATAGGCCCAACAATCTGCTGGTTGACCTGAGTAATATTGTTCTTAATTACCCCGCCCGATTGCAAATAAGCGGAAATATTGTAATATAATTTTTGTTTGATTAGTATATCATGTATCAAAGTATTTCACTTTAGATCAAATATATGTACAATTTAGGCCTAATAGGGAGAATATGGTAAAAAACCGGCCCTGCCCAACATTTATTTTTTTTTAGGCCCGGCCTTGAATGAACACATGGAATGATTAGTTTGTACAAATAAGAATCGACATTATTTGGCCGGCCTTAAATGAATTTAGGGATTGATTAGTCGGTAAATTAATAAAATCAAAGATCTCCACATCGGTAGTCAGAAAAATTATAATATTTAAGTCAAATTATATAAAAACTTTAAATATATTTATAAAAACAAAGATTTAGCTTTATAGGCTTGGACAAGTTTTAGATAATGAATTTTTATCAATACTTATTAAAACTTAAAAATAATATGGTTAGCACCTATCCTATAAATTTTCACCGCTTCAAAATACTAACCTCTTACTACTTAGCGCAGATAGAAGCTACTTATATTACTAATGGTACTAACATAATGGTTAATTTTATTATCTATTTGAATAATGAATATTTTTTCTGCTTTTATATGGATGGTAAATTTCTTTATTTTTGCTTTATTTTTGGTTTGCCTAGAACTTTTACAAATTATAGCTTGCTCTACTTTTTAATTTTTATGCATTTATGGGTTATTCTAGCTAATTTGATTTACTTTGTCTTTATTGCATTTTTTTCTATACACTATGTTAAACCTATAGTATATTTAGGGAGACATTATATTAGCCTTTTTAAAAAATACCAGCTTAATTACATTTCACCATGTCTCAAGCTAATCAATACCCCTAAGACTCTAAACCAATACAAAGAGCCCTTCATAAGCCAGATTGTAACAAAACACGGCGAATGCGCATCTCATTTTTCTGTTTTTTTTTTGACAGGGCCATGTGCCTATCCTACCTCATATATTTATCAAATAATTGAAAGGATCTTAAAAGAAAGTAACACTTCTGTAAAATTTGTTGTTAAAAAAATTAGAAGCTTAAAATTTTGTCACTTTAAAATTTTTGTACCTCAACATGCTGCTAAAAAATTTGGTAAAATATTTAGGAGTAAAAAATTATCTAACTGGTCATTAAGAGCTTCTATTAGTGATGAAAAACATAAATTAGTCAAAAAATATATATTAAACTCTAAAAACTCAACTCAAACTAACTTTAGTGGTAAATTAAAAATCATTTCATATAATATTAATAGCTTAATTAACAAAAAACATGAGCTAGACTTTTTAATTAACAATGATGAAAGTATTTTTCTAATTTTAGGATTACAAGAAACTTGCATAATGGAAAATCATTGGAGAATAAATTTTAATAACTTTAATTGCCTTGAAGGGTTTTATAACAAAAATGTAGCTGGAGAAAGAGGAGTGGCTATAGCATGCAGCAAAAATATGTACTTAGAACAAATAGGTGAAAGTTCTGGCAATATACTATGGGCCAAAACTATATTTAATAAACAAACTCTGATTTTAGCTTCAGTTTACATACCTATTAAAACTTACAAATTTGAAAGAATTGCTGTAATAAAAAACTTGATTAACAGTACTGTCAAAAAAAGTAATAGATTCAACTGGCCAATTGTTATAATGGGGGATTTAAATATGGGAAAGGATGAGGCACAGGTTCTTGTAAACAAAATTAATTCTAATTTAAATAGGGACATGTTTACTCTTGTTGAAAATACCAGAGTGAGTTTTTGTAGAAAACACTTAAAAAATCAAAGAGTTTCCACAGTGGATTATTTCATTGTAAATAAGCATTCTTTAAATTTCTCTCCTGTAATAACTGAGGAATCTTGGAATTTATCTGACCATTTTCCCATTAGTATTGAAACAGAAGTTTGCTTAAAAAATAAATTTCAACAAAAAATAACACTGGGCTCTACCATCAGGTTTTGTAATACTAAGGTAAAAGATAACTATTCAAATATTATTCACCATAATAAATTTAGTGTCTTAGAGGATTTAGGGGACTCTCAAGATTTAAATACTGAAGGACTTAATTTGACTAACACTATTTTAGAGGTTGCCACTGATTTAAAACTTACTAAAACAAATTCGTTCAAGAAGATAAAATTTTTTCTGTCAAAAAAACTTAGAAACAAAATTCTTTACAAAAACTGGTTATATAAAAAATGGTTTCAGTCTAAAAACAAAAAATGCTATGTTGAATATTTGAATATTAAAAAAGAGGTAAAAAATCTTTTAAAAGCAGAAAAAAAGGTAGCTTGGAATAAATTTTTATTAAAAGGTGTTGAGGATAGAAAAAATAATCCAAAAGCTTTCTTTAAATGGTTTAAAAATTTAACTAAAGGTCAAAGTACACTTAGTACTGGCCCAATTAGAGATTCGTTTGGTGTTTTACAATCAGATCAAGAATCAATTAATTTATGTTGGAAAAAATATTATACCAATCTTTTCAAAGATAATACTGGCCACAGTGGGTCTAAGGAAGCGTGGGCCAATGTCTCGTGTAAAGTTAATTCTGTATGTCTGATAGCCCCTTTTACATGGGGGGAGATTATTAAGGCAATTTTATCTATACCTTCTTCCAAAGCCCCAGGCCCCGATTCTATATCAGCTGAAATTTTCAAAAGTTTAAGCTTAGACTCCTCGGCCCCAACACCATCATCATATTTGGGTAAGTGCGTTTTTCGGATTCTGAATAAAATATATACTCAAGGTGCAGTACCAAACCAATGGAAGCTCGCCAAATTAGTTCCTATTCCAAAAAAAGGTGACTTAACTTTAATGGACAATTATCGTGGCATTTCTCTTATATCGGTTGTTTCTAAAATTTTGGCTACTTTAATTAATAAAAGAATCGTTAACTTCTTGGAGAGTAACAATTTAATATGCAGAGAACAGGCTGGCTTTCGTAAGAACGAAGAGTGCATAGGTCAAGTCATTTCGTTGTTTGAGAGTGTCATTAGGCGTAAGTATAACAATTTGTCAACTCATTTAGCCTTTATCGATTTTAAAAAGGCATATGATATGGTACCTCATCAAGCCCTTTTTAAAAAACTTTACTCTATAGGAATAAGGGGAAAAATTCTGGCCATAATTGAGGACATGTATCGAGGTAGCGCTTTTTTAACGCCTTTTAACGACTCAGACCCGGTCATACTAGAAAGAGGTCTGAGGCAAGGCTGTCCGCTATCACCTATTCTTTTTAATATTTATATAAATGATATTTTCAACGATATACCAAGTAATTTAGGAGTTAGTGTCCCAAATGTTGACAATAAGCTCAAAGGTTTATTGTTCGCCGACGATCTGGTTTTTTGCGCAGAGTCATGTGAGGATCTTAAAACAATGCTCTACCATCTTGAAAATTGGGCTAATAGGTGGGAAATGGTAATTGGAGCTGAAAAATGTGGCATTATGATAAACAATCCCTTAAATTCAACTCCATGCGAGTGGTCAATTCAGGGGAACTCTATACCTCAGGTGTCAAACTATAGATATCTGGGTCTTTTAATAAATGAGGACTTTAATATTGACAAAGTTATTGAGGAGCGGGCGTTAAGGGGAATGAAGGCTATTCATCTCTACGGTCCGTTTCTGCGGTCCAGCTCCATACCAATAAATGTTAAATCGCATATTTATGTTTCAGTCATTCTACCCATTCTAACTTATGGAGCGGAATTATTTGGTCTGCTTTCTAATAAATCGCTGTCCCCGCTTTCTAAGACTCACGACCAAGCCATTCGCTGGATG